>JAHBCN010006417.1:0-25000 GCA_019359885.1 Listronotus oregonensis | reverse complement strand
AGTGCCCCTAGTGACGCTTGGCTGTCTGTTATTATGCAGATCCGCTTGTTTTTATAAGCCCAAAATGCGTTTAAAGATACCTCAAAATTTTAAGTGCAGTTCAAGTTTAAAAATTTTTAACTGCAGCTCCTAATCAAAATTGTCTTTTAATAAAAATGGCCACGATTATTGGTATAGCCGGTGCATGAAGAAAGGAGAAATTAACAAATTTATCAATGGAAAACGTCAAAATGAAACAAAATCGGAGTCTAAAAAGACAACAAAACACTCAGCAGCAGAACTTTTGCAAGCACTGGTGAGAAAAACGTTAATATCATGCGAAAGTACATTGCTTAAGGACCTAAAAATGCTTCACATAACAGGTTTTTGGTTAATTATCAAAATAAACGTAGAACTAGTGTGTTGGAATTAATAAATTTGGGAAGATGCCCTCCGATGTTGCAGCTTTCTTGAGACTGTCAAATCCTGAGCTGTATACAGAATCATGCTATGATTTTCTGCGATTACGCTTGCAAATGCTGGTGTAGATATCACAAATCTCAAACTGCAGAACGCCTACCTGTTAGCAAAAGTTGCTGAGGGGTACGTGGAAGGGTCCATTGAAAACAAAAAAGATAAAGCCTACAAGGTTTTAAAATCTTTACTGGTACAATCTGGCGATTTCGTCCTTACTTTCCTACAGCAAGGATTAAGTACTTTCGTTCCCACTTCCCCATAGCCAAGAACAAGTACCTGTCAAAGAAATGAGTATAGAGCTAAACTGATTACTGGGCATGCGTCCGCTCAATCTCAGACACCGGAATATTAACGGCACCAACAATTGCAGATCCTGATGATGCCATCAGAACCAAGTGACCTCTGCTATTAATTTTAGTGCAAATAAATGTTATTTTACCATTTATTTTAATAAAATTTATATAAATACAATTATTTTTGTTAAAAAAATGAAGTATTTTCTATACGCGTGCGGAAAACTATACTTTTCTGCACTAATCTGCGTGCGAAAAAGTAAAATCTTTTAGTTTTTGGAAAATAAATTAGTATCTAATTATAAAATAATGCATATTTTTGTTTATAATAGTTATATATTTGAAAAAACTGAATTTTGCTGTAATTTTGCAGCCTTTTTATAACATTTATTAAATGAAATAAAATAATCGTAATTTATCAAATGTAAGTACACATTTTTATTAATTCCATATGAATTATCAAAAAAATCCATAGCAACCAACTTATTGTTTATGCATCTATCAAAAACTAATTTTCTGTCACGCATTTTTTAACCAAATTGGAGAAACATTTTCAATGGATTTTGACGACGATTTACCAGCATCGATTATCGAAGCAGCAGAAATAGAATTTGTTATGTTTGAGAGCTGGTGTCAAAGTAAGGGTGTGAAGTCTTTTAAAGAAAATATTTTTCTGGCCTATTTTTCTCATTTATCAAAAACATGTAAACCCAATACATTATGGTCTAGATACTCTATGCTAATGTGTACTGTCTCATTAAGTTACGAAAGAACATATGTAGATTTAAGCAAGTTTTTTAAAGTGACGGCCTACCTTAAAAAACAAAGCATTGGTTTTGGAAAAGAAGAAATATCGAAATTCATGGATGAAGCGTCAGATAATACTTATTTACATATAAAAGTGGCTATGATTTGTGGCTTAGTGGGCGCTTGTCGTAGAGAGGAGTTAACAAAAATATGTCTGGACCATATTGAAGACCAAAGAAATTTAGTATTGATACACATCCCAGAATCAAAAAATCACAGCTCTAGAAGCTTTGTCATTTCTGAAAATGCCGAAAATAAAAAAAAATTGAATCTATATAGAAAGTATGCCACTTTAAGAAAGCCGACAACACCACATAGGCGATTTTTTGTGAGCTATAAACACGCAAAAATGCCATCGGAAATAGCGGCTTATCTCAAACTTCCTAACCCGGAATTGTATACTAGGCATAGCTTTCGCCGATCCTGTGCAACATTTCTCGCAAACTTCGGAGAACAAATATCTAACATTAAACGTCTTGGAGGCTGGAAGTCTACACCAGTCTCTGAAGGATACCTCGAGAATTTAACAAATTTTAGAAAGGATATTTTAAACAAAATACTCAATTTTACCGAAACACCTTCCACTATCCAGAAACAACCGCCAATGCCATCTTCCAATGTACTAAACCTGTCGGTTCCAGAAACTATTTCCATAGTTGCAAAAGATTGGCTCATCAAGACCCAACGCCGCCGTCGTCAACGTTTTCTACAGAAAAGCAACTCGCGTCAGCAATAAATTTGCAAAACGCGACCAATGGCACTTTTACTATAAATGTTAATAATAATAATTAATATATGAATTCCTTCGTTAATAATAGCTATTTATGTATCAAGGGCGTTACTGGGACTATAATGCCCTGAAGGTCGCCCTGGCCCGAGGGCTAGATTTCGACCTGATGGGCATTATAGTCCAATAAAGCCGGTGGTGCATACAATGCTTTATGTTTTACCCAAAAAGAGTTTTTCAATGACTAATTACATTATTTATTCGCAATATAAAAAATAAGTTGCACCTGTACCTGTATACGTAAGTAGATAATGACTGGTGTTAAGTTTGACTTTGATGTTTCTGTCAGTTAGTCAGTTGGCATTTTTTATTTAACGATTTGCTCAAAATGGAAGAAATTCCACAAAATATAAGAGAAAGGCCATAAAAGCGACCGAAAATCTTTTGCCAGTTAAATCAAGGCAACAGTATGATCGGGAGTATGGCATATTTGGTATTTGGAAAGATGCGAACGCAATTCTTCAAATAACCGAAAACGTTTTAATGGCATATTTCCAGGAACTGATAAGTTATTGATTTTATTTTAATACATATGTTTAACAAACTTTATTATTTTTAGTCGGAAAAATACAGTCCGAACTCTCTCTGGACCAAGTATTCCACCCTAAGGTCTACGTTGATGGTCTATGAAAATATAGACATTTCGCAATACCACGATCTCATATCTTTTTTAAAAGTTAAGTCGAAAGGATACGTCCCGAAGAAGTCTAAAGTTTTGGAAGAACGAATATTAAAATTTATTAAGAAGGCTCCTGATGATATCTACTTGGTACACAAAGTCATATTGGTAATGGGTGTTTTTGGAGGTTTAAGACGAGATGAGTTGGTCAAAATGACCATTGATGACATTGAAGATAGAGGAACAGTCTTGGTTATAAAGGTACCAGAAACTAAAACTTCAACTTCAAAAGTTTTACTATCATTGAAGAAGATTTAGGCGCTTTAAATTTAATAAAAAAGTACACAACATTAAGACCAGCTGGAATAAAGGAGCGAAGATTCTTTCTTACCTATAGAAAGGGTCGATGTACAGTACAACCCATTGGAAAAAATACCATAGGAAGCGTCCCAACATTGATCGCAAAATTTTTAAAACTGGATAATGCAGAAGCTTACACCGGTCACTGTTTGCGTCGCACATCGTCAACTTTACTTGTTGAGGCAGGTGCTTCGTTTGAAACGCTAAAACAACATGGGAAATGGAAAAGCTCTTCAGTAGCTGAAGGATATATAGAAGAAAGTATTTCATCCAAAAACAAAGTAGCCAAAATGATTGCCAATTCAGTTAATTCCGAGGTTAATTCCGTATCGACTATTGAAAATTCTTTAATGGACTGTTCTTCTATACAAAATAGCGTTAGTGCTACCACCGCTGCTACCATCACAAAAAACACCGACCATTCTATAGTGGGATCAGCTACATTTTCCGGGACATTTCAAAATTGTAATTTTTATTTTGGAAATAAAGTTTAATTTTTAGTATTGTTTAAAGAAAAAAATATTTTTTGTATAAACTTGATCTTTATTGTGAGAGAAATAAAATTGGATAAGCAATAAAATTTCCATATTAGCGCATTAGGGCATTATAAGCGGGCATTATCATAATGCCCGCTTATAATGCCCTAGGTGTGATAGCAGGTATTATTGCTATCATAACATATTCCGTTTCTAAGGTATTATAGATCAATAATAGATAGGTAAAACATAAATAATATTTTAATCATAAATCTTTAAAATTATGTTGGTTTTTCCTCTCGCTTGTAGAAAAAATATTGTTCCTAACATTTGCGGAAAGTAACTTTTCCGCTCTTGGATGCTTACCCCGAAGCCGTGTGCGGAAAAGTATTTATTTCCGCACCCGACTAGGCAGTCTCGTGTCGAAAAAGTAGATTTTCCACACTTAGGAAAATAGCTATTGTAAGTTGACTTAAATTTGCCATTTTTTTTTGCGAAACGCAAACTATCAAAGATCAAAGCTCTCACGTTGGTCCTCAAAAAATAATCGACGTGTTTACACCGAAGAAAATCATAATTGGTCAACCCCCATTGATACGGGAGAATGATGGTGACTTTTTAGTATTTTTTCGAGTTTGCATTACATTGCTAGTCTTTATACCGTCCGATTTTGAGCGTTTTAAAAAATATACACAATGGCATTTTTAATTTTTTCAGATTATCTTTACAATTCTGTTTTATTTCATTCTTCTTCTGCAGTTCCGAAGACAAATTAAAAAAGGTATGCAGCATCTAGATGACATATAGGGACACTGAGATGAAGTATTACCAGACGAGTTACAAGATCACGTTTAGATTTCTTGGAATATTAACGCACTTCCACTTCTTGCCGTCTTATTCCTATTACGGACATATTTATGTTCATGTTATTAAAAGTTACAACAAAGAATTATCTCAGTTTTTTACGATTTTTACACAGTTTATTCACTTGATTTAAAGTAATTTAAACCAGATAGCAGAAAAATTAAAATTTAATAGTCAAACTTGGGATTTCGCAGCGTTCGCTAATAAAAAAATTCTTTAGGCCTATGTGCCACTTTATTTATTTAATTCCCAACCAACTATACAGTTTATTACAGGAAAACCATAAAAAAAAATCTAACAATAATTAACTCTAACAAAAACTCGTTAATAAAACAGTTAAAAATTATATTAAATATTTTTTATATGTATTTTAAACAGTCATAATTTTTAATTTTTTTCTTAATTCTTATTGCCAGATTATTATACATTTTTATTCCGTTATAAAGTATTCATCTCATTCTAAAATTACTTTAAATTTAAATTATTTGTTATAACTCTGTTTGTCTAGTATTTTTAAGTATGATATTTAATTTTTTTTCTTTTAATTTTAGGGCTTGTATAAATATACATGTTTTTAATTTGTTTATATGATTAATATTAAAATAATTATTTGGTTTATACAAATTAATAATTGTTGGTCCAAGATAAAGAAATTCATGAATACATTTAATAATTTTATTTTGAAGTCTTCTTAAAAGTGTTAATAATCTTGATTTAGCTGAACCCCACATTGAAATTAAATATTGCAATTTTGAGTGTACTTAAACTATTATAATAGCCATTTATGGCACTGGTGTGTTATTATACATATAAGTCGGGGAGTAAGGCAGAAAAGTCTAGCTAGGCCGAGAGGCCTAATTTTCTCGAGTGACTTATATGTAATAACACACGTGTTCCACACAATATTTTACCCAAAACTGTCATATTATTATAATATAAAGTTGAAGTAAGATCCATAGAAAAGATCCTTGAAATAAAAAAAAAATGCCTGTAGTAAATTTCTAATTTGTCAGATTATGTGACATAGTAAATAACAGGTGGATTTTTCTCGCAACAATGCAATTTTTTGAAGTAGGTTGCGGTTTTGTAACTAAGGTGATTGTTTATTTTAAAAAAATTGATGTTCATAACTCACTAGTAAGATAAAATCTATAACTCACTACTGCTTTATCTCACTAGTGAGTAATGGGTCACTTTATTCGTCTAAATGTAGATCCATAATAGCCCATATAATATGACAATTTTGGATAAACATGGTGTTTCAAACCGACTCTCACCATTGGGATCTCGGAAACTATAGGAGATACGAAGATGGCAAAAATTGGGGCAAAGTTGGGCATTTATGTGACCAACAGTATACCGTTTAGAAAGTTTGAAAAATTTTTTCCTGGGTTTCTTTTTCAACGAATTCAAAAATAAATAATACATTTGCATTGTCACTTTTTCCGCTCTATTGGATGGTGTTCATAGTTTTGCAACTCGACGTTTCGTTTTTCTTGACCATCATCAACTTTTTTTTCTTATGGACGCCATATGGGGAATTCCACAAATTTAATGGTATTTTTTATCACATTTTCAACGATGTTCATAAGTTACCCTTGTTGCCCGGAAAATCCGAAAAATTAACTAGAATATTTTTATAACGTAGTTGGCTTTGATTTCTCAAATCGGTGACGTGTAAATGACATTCTGTGTTTACTGTCAGTTTTGGTGTCGTTAAAAATGGAATTCACCAATGAAGAAAAACGAGATATGGTAAAACTTTATTACAAGAATGATAGGAACAGTGTGAAAACATCGGAAGTGTATCTTAACTCGTATCCCGAGAGACGACAACCTCATCGAACTTTATTCAAATTATTGGATAAAAACTTCGCTGAGTATGGTTCGTTTGAAAGCCTCTAGACAACAAAATGACAACCGAATGGTTTAAATAACAGAAAATTACTAAAAACTAGAACTAAAAAATTATAACAAATGTTCAAAATGCTGCCCGTCTTTTTTCTAAACAAATCGCCACTCTTCTCTGTATGTTATTAACTGAGCGATTTATTTCTCTCCTTCTTAATCTTCAAAAATCCCTAACGATGTTGAGTTGAAGTTCCTCGATATTTTGGTATTTGCCTTGCCCCATAAATTCGGTTTTTCAACGTACCCCATAAAAATGTATCGAGAACATTGAGATCTGGAGACCTAGCTGGCCATCTTACCGGCCCATTATTCCCAATCCACCTGTCACCAAACCTTTGGAAAGATAATCAGATACTTGTCTTGTGTTGTGAAGTGGAGCACCATCGTGTTGGAACCAAATACTGTTGTAGTTTGCTAATGGTAAATCGTCCAAATAGTCTTCAAAAGTTGACGTCAAAAACTGATAATACATTTCAGCGTTCAAATTTCCGTTGAAAAAATGGGGGTCCCAAAATTATATTTTTTTTTAAATGCCTGCCCAGACATTAAGACTGAATCGCACTTGGGGTCGTAATTCTCGAAACTGCCGGGGATTGTTTATGCTCCAAATGTGTTCATTGTTTCGATTAAATATTCCACAATTGGTGAAAGTGCTCTCATCTGTCCAAATATCATTTTCTGAAAAGCTGGAAAATCGGGTCGCCTTTGTAGCCAATCACAAAATTGTAATCGCCTTTCAGAATCACCAGGGTGCAGTTTTTGCGATATGTGGATTTTGTAGCATTTGAAACCACTTTTTCTGATTCTTTTCCAAACAGACGTGTGGAAAAACATCCAAATAAGTGTGTATCTGGCGTGTGGATTTACCTGGATTCGTATTTATCTACAAAATATGTATTAGTTTTTCATAAACGGTTTAATATTTTTTTACAGTTGATCGCAAAATAACTAATTCCTAAATTCGAACTAAGTCATAAATCGACGCATGCCCGGTATGTATTTGAAAATTGCCGCGTTCGTCAACATTTTTTCCGAATAGATAATCGATTAGGTACTTTACGTCCTAAAACGAATGTTAACATCAATTATACCTCATTTACGATGTTTTCTTTACTTTCCTCATCCATTCTGTCCCCATATTTCTGTCTGGACTTTTCAAACGAACCATACTCAGCGAGGTTTCTATCCAATAATTTGAATAAAGTTCGATGAGGTTGTCGTCTCTCGGGATACGAGTTAAGATACACTTCCGATGTTTTCACACTGTTCCTATCATTCTTGTAATAAAGTTTTACCATATCTCGTTTTTCTTCATTGGTGAATTCCATTTTTAACGACACCACAACTGACAGTAAACACAGAATGTCATTTACACGTCACCGATTTGAGAAATCAAAGCCAACTACGTTATAAAAATATTCTAGTTAATTTTTCGGATTTTCCGGGCAACAAGGGTAACTTATGATACATCGTTGAAAATGTGATAAAAAGGGCCAACGTCGAGTTGCAAAACTATGAACACCATTCGATAGAGCGGAAAAAGTGACAATGCAAATGTATTATTTATTTTGGAATTCGTTGAAAAAGAAACCCAGGAAAAAAATAAAACGATTTTCAAAATTTCGTTTTTTTCCGGATATCTCCGGAATTACTCGGAATTTTCAAACTTTCTAAACGGTATATTGTTGGTCACATAAATGCCCAACTTTGCCCCAATTTAACCATCTTCGTATCTCCTATGCTTTCCGAGATCCCAATGGTGAGAGTCGAATTTGAAACACCCGGTATACTTTTTTAGCAATTTTAAAGGTATATAATTTCAAATTTTGAACAAAATTCCTATTAAAAGAGATAGATAAGTTTATTTAAGCCTTGCTCTCTGTGTGTTTAACGAGTTTAGCCTAATAAACAAATATTTTAACTTCAAAAAATATCCGACCAAGGTGAATTTTGGTGGTAAAGATTTTTATTTTTATGTCCTAAACATACGAAGAAGGAGCCTTGATTTAAACCGTGAGTTTTTTTGTGTGAGGGTAAAATGGGGTTAAATATATTTTTTTGTTTGCTTATATCTCAAAGATGATCAATTTTTCCAAGAAAATAGTTATAGGGAAAAGTATAGCTAATAAAATTCTACATTAAAAAAATTCCTACACTTTTTTTAGTAGAATTCATCCCTTTAAAAGATACAGGCTAAGTTTTATCTGAATAGAACTACAGCATCTTATTTCTACCAAAGTCACACTATTACAAGAAAAGTTGACAAATTTTCAATTTACTTTAACATAGAAATGAAAGAACTACAATAAAGAAAATTGAGTCTTTTGTAATTTGTCAACTTTTCTTGTAATAGTTGACCTTTTGTACATCTTTTTTAAAATAATCTTGTATTTAGGTTGAAGATGACCCTCTTTATAGCAGCAACATGTCTTCTTCTCCCTAGAGGACTATGACTTGTTAATAAAACAAATTATATGGTGTTTTGTTTCATTCTATACAATACATCAGAAGAGAGTACTTCCTCAACTTTGAAATATCATATCTCAGTTACTATTAATTCTACATACTTTAACCAGGTAGTTTTAAAAGTCGTAAAATAGGTTTTCTTTTTCATGCCATATTGTTTATACCAAAATCCACAGGAAAAGAAAAAAAATATTAAAAAATGGAAGAAAACCATGAGAGTAGCCAACTTTGAAAAATCAAATTTCTCGGGTATTACCGGTTATTACAAATCCTAAAAACTTTTGCCAAAAACACCTTTCAAGATTTTATATTAAGATATAATAAAGCTTTTTTTCTGTAAAGCAATACCTATACCTAAATTCACGTGAAAAAAACCTGTAATTCAAACTTTAAAAAACAGAAAATAAAAAAAATTGTTAATTTTTTGCATTGTTTGGTAAACTTATGTTATCAAAAAAATTTTCTTTGCTATAAATATGTGACATTTCGAAAGGAAATTTAATTTCAAACAACTTTCTTGCTAAGAAAATACAGAAAGAGCATAAAATTTGTGTTAAAATTAAAAAACTAAAAAGTGGACAAATTCACCCCTATCTTAAACATGCACTCCTTAATATGGTGGCACTTGTGTGTTTTTTTTTTTTTCATATTTTAGAATCAATTGAGCCAACAATCATACTCCTATAAAATTGTAGTTTCTCTTACCCCTCTTTTTTTGACAAAATCAATAGTATAAATTTAGTTAATTTGGCGATTAAATTTTTGAATATTATAAAATACCGTATAATATAGATCACAAGAATGATTTTCTGTGTAATGTTTACAGGAAAAGAAAAACTACAAAGGCAAACTTTTGGGGACTCTCTTAACATAAAAAAAATTGGTCTAAAATTTTCACTTTTTGGCGTTCTTCTATAAACTGTTATATATCTATGTAGGTAATTCTTTCCGCTGTCTGCTATTAAACTTGACACTCATTAAACCATCCAAGCATGTCCTAATAAGAAAGCCTAAAAAGTCTAAATACATTGAACTTGATAGTTCTTTGTACAAAGCATTTAGTACACTGAGAACCAAATCATGCGTAACTTTCCGATATACAATGAGATTAAAGATTTTGTGTTGAATAATCTCGTTCAGCTTTATGCATTTAATGACCTTTGGACGTAAGTTGGTAAAGAATTAATATTTATTCGTGACTGACTTACGTATTTTAGTTAATAATGACAATTTTAAGTATTAGATAATTTTATTTTATTCTATTTTTTATTTGCTTCAATTGCTTTATTTTTAATGATGACATGACATAAAAGCTACACTTTTAATAGCAGTTTTCTAACTAGCAAAGAAGAAGGTGTTTATTTTTGAATTTTATGTTTTGATAACGGATTTTTTATTAATAAATGTACCACCAAACAATAAAAAGTTTTCTAACAGCATTTTTCGTTTAAAGTTTATACTTGGTTCTCTAGTATTCTTTCAAATCGACGTATATCTATGGTTATCCTTCTAGTTTTCATCAAATTAGTGCTAAAATACCCCTCGGAACTGAAATCAACTCTATTTTTTCTCCAGGAAGAGTCCCATAATTTTGCTGAGTCAATAAGCCAGTTCGACATAATTTTCACTTAATTTTTTTACAGGTAATTATAATACTTATGTTAATTTACATACTAAATCTCATACTTTTATGTAAAATGATAACGAAGTTGTAATAGTAGCCCAGATCAGTTTAGTTTTTTACCTATACTTTTCACATTTTATTTTGCGCCGTTGGTGCCTCAACTGTCAAACTTAAAACATAAAAAAGACAGGTGGCCTTTATAAGACTCTTTTATAACAACGAAAAGTTTAAGGAAAGGTCGAAGGGCAAGCAGAACTTTTTTGTCTCTATTGGAAAAATTTATCGTATAAATTATAGGTCCCAAAGTTTAGTTTTATGTTCCTTTAATACATATATACAGGATCAATTTCTTTTTACATTTTTTTTATATCGACATTTATCGTAGACTAAAAACTAAACAAAAATACACATTTTAAAATTGTCTAGGGGACAAGAAATAAAATTCGTTTAATTTTTAGAATAATTTTTTGCAAAGATAAAATGTGTGATTTGTTGGATATACCTTTAGGCATACCTATTACATTTACCAAATTAGCTTTTGTTTTTGTTGATTTTAAAAATTAAATTTTAAATTTTTCGATGTTTATTTGGTCAACCAAAAAATGTATTCAGTACAATTTTTACTGCCAGTGTAGTGAGAATTTGTTTTAATTGTGCGTTTTACTCAGCAAAAACAACTTCTTGATCATGAAATACAACTACGAGCTGGTGGTATCAGCATCCGCAACGTTGCAGAAGCTGTACATTCTACCAAGAGAACTATAGAACGGTTATGGCAAAGATTTCAAGAAGCTGGTGATGTTAGAGAAAAGCATAATGGTCCAACATGAGCAATAAATCCTATACCCGACAGGTTTGTTCGCCTTCAGGCATTACGGAACACCAATATTAAAGCCCATCAGCTAAGGAGTGAACTTTAAAACTTTCCCGGCATTATTGTTACTGCTTAAACAATCAGGAATAGGTTATATAAAATTAATCTTCACGCTAGACGACCCATTGGAGTTCCATTGTTATCCCGTGGAAATTGCGCAAGAAGATTAGAACGAACCGAAGAACATCAAATTTGGAAAGAGAAGGGGTATGCGTTCTTTAATCGATGAATCGAGGTTTGGTTTACGACCCGATTCAGAAGACTAAGAGTGTGACGAACACCGGGTAACGCATCTCGTTTGCAAAGCATTCACAAAGTTGACATATACCAAAGGGTAAACTGATGGTTTGGGCTGGAGTTTGGATAGGTTTTTAAACTAATCTGGTTTCTATTCAAGAATTTTTAACGGCAAAAGAGTATCGGCTTTTTATTCTTAAACCTTGTTCGTCCACGCTCCGCACAATTTGGAGAAAATTTTGTACTTATGCACATCCACATACATGGTGCAAGAACAGTCCAAAATTTTTTTTAGCAGCACAATATTCAGGTATTGTCATAGCCTACGCAATTCCCTGATTTTAATTCCATCAACCACGTTTGGAATACGTTAAAAAGACGTGTTTTCAATCAAGTGTGCCAGTTAAGGAACAGCTGCTCAACTATATGCAAAGGCAATGGCTACAAATTGAGCAAGATGATATTGACAATAAGAAGTATGCCAAACAGTTGTCAAGCTGTCTTTAACAACAGAGGGGTATAGGTTATTAATAAGAACCTGTGACTTTACTTTGACTTTTTTTGGGGAATTTTCGATAAACTATTTTTTACAATTTTTTATACCTCCGTTAATAACGACCAATTTTTGTGTTTCTGAAAAATTAATGTTCATAGGAATACAGATATGTTTAATTTTAATATTATTCAAGACCATTTTGATATGTGCATTATCAAAGCAGTTTAATGTCATGGATTTGATTTCCTTGTTTTCAAATTTTAAACCAAACCGCATTATGTTTTTGCTTTGTATGGACGGGTCAAAACCTTAAACTAGTTATTCACCTTGATAATAATCTTCCTTTAAAATAATATTTTGCATTATTTATATTTAATTTATTTATATGTTTGTAAATAAAGTAAAAAGTTCTATAAAAACTGCAATAAAAAAAAGAAAATTCCTTTAAATGAAAATTAATGCTGTAAACACAGACATTGCAATAAGAAAAGAAACCCGTTCAAAAATATTAAGTAATGGGGTCTGGGCCTTTATAAAGTATGTCAAAGTTAAGTTGCTTTTTGTTATATTAATATGTTTTCATTAAGTTGATATTTATAATATTTTATAAAAATATACGCAATGTAAATGTGTCAAGCCTTTAATTTTAATTGACAGTTATAAAGCAAAGTGTAAACAAATAGCTAAATCGGTAAATTCTATACTGTATTTTTACAAAGAACTCCGCATTAATTTTATTGAAAACCGGCATCGGTGAGATTGTTTGATATTGGGTATGTTAGAGTCCAAAAAGCAAAAAAAAATTATAGACGAATAAATTTATTTTTCCATGGCTACTTGATCCAAAATTAACGGATCTAACGTAGCCAAGGCACTCTAGACTGGAATTAAAAGAGAAAATATTATGTCAAAAATGGCATATGAGGCGTCATTGTTTTCAGAATAAAAAAATATATACCGGTGATTTCCGGTTAAACCGGAAGTGATAGCAAACAAGAGCATAGTTCAAACGATGCATATTTATGTCAAGTAGTGACATACCAAATTTTATTTTTTTACCTTAAAAAATAAAAATGTTAGAGAGGAGGAACCACTTTTACGAAAATCCCGATATACCAAGTATGTCACAGTTGTATCAAGGACCCACGGACGCTTTAAAGAATGCAATAAAAAATTAAGATACGGGTTGGAAAAAAAAATCTTAGTAATGGAGGTTTGTGGACGAAATGTTAGCCTTAAAAATAAATATTAAAGGACCCCGCATTAATTATTATACATTTAAAACCATCATCAGTGATTTTTTTTTGTGATTGTAGTCTGTTAGAGTCCTATCCCTACTGATATTTCCACAAAAATTTGTGGGTGTCACTGGTCATACTTTTAAGTTAGGGCTGCCTAAAGATACGCCACTAGAAAATATTAAAAATCACATTATATTATTCAAACAATTCAATACGCTGACGATTTTGTAATCTACACCCCACAAAAAGAACAACAGGAATGTATTAATAACTTAAATCACATTGCATATTGCTTAAAACAGTGGTGCTTTAAAATGGTTTTTACTATATCTAACACTAAATCTTCGGTGTTTTTTTTAGCCGAAGACGAATACCAGAGAAATCAGAAATATCTTTAAATAAAACCATTTTTCCTGTTAAAAATGAATATAAATATTTAGGCATAATTTTGACAAAAACTTTATGGAATAGTCATATAAATTATTTAATTACCAGAGTAGAAAAAGGACTGAATATCCTAAAGCAAGTTACTAGTTTTTCATGGGGAGCACAACAACAAACCTCCATTCTTTTTTATAAATTATTTATTAGGTCTGTTATCGACTATGGCAGCATTTTCTATAGTGCTGCTAGCAAAGTGCATCTTCAAAAAGTAGATAGAATCCAATCTAAAGCACTAAAAATATGCTTGGGTGTAATGAAATCATTCATCTCCAAATGCGGCTGTAATGGTGGAAGCATTAGAACCTCCTTTATGGTGCAGACGGGAATTTTTAGCTGCAAAATATATTCTTAAACTACACTCTGCAAATAGCCCCTTATTAAATAAAATGTATGCCTTATACATATACAGTATGACAGAAAAATATTGGGATAAAAAATCCACCCGCCTTGGCTATTGCTTACGGTGAATGCAAAATAAAATTTTCTATCGACAAATTCTACGAAAGCGCAAAATATTTATGAAATAAGCTACCAAGCCATTTTTATAAAACCGCCCATTTATATACACATATACATCGGAAGGTACATGTCATATAACTTCCAATAAAGCAATATCATCTTTTTCCTCTGACAGTCTATTTATCTACACTGATGGTACCAAAGATCAGGGCAAAGTCGCTGGCGCATTTTATATTCCTAAAATAAAATATTCTAAAAGATATATGTTTAATCAAAACGTATCCATTTTCGCCAAGCTGCTGCAATATAATACGCAATGACATGGGCTGTGCAACAAAATAATAAAAGTTTTCTTATATGCACGGACTCACAATCTGTTTTAAAGAAAATTGAAAACTTTAGTAGTTCTAAAGTTAATTTCCCACATCTCTACATCTCAAAAAAATAAATGTATACTTTTCAAAATATCCCAATAAAACATTCAGCTTTATCTGGACCAAAGGGCATGCAGAAATAAAGGGCAATATGGAAATTGACAGAATTGTCAAAACGAGCAATAAAGACAACTCTATAATGAATGTTTCCTTGGTTATACCCGACCTAATAGACGAACTTAAAACATGTACACTTCAAAAATGGAATATGGAATGGCAAGTCTATGGAAGACAAACAAACACAAATTATTTTAAAATACACCCCACCATTCCTACATCGCAATGGTTTTAAAAGGCGAACTACCCCAGAAGAATAGTGTCAATTATCAGTAGATTAATACTAAACCATGGAAGATTTCCTGCTCATCTACACAAAATCGGTGTTACCAGATCCATTTTGTCCATGCGGAGAATTTGGAGATATAAACCACCTACTTTTTAACTGTCCTTTACATAAGGATAAAATTGATGAATTTATTTGTTACCTCAATAAAAATAATATGTTAAACCCTTTATGGATGCCCTACATTTTAATATCAAATAATCCCAAAATATTTAAAGAAATTTATCTTTTCATTAATAATACATTAAAATTAACAATATAACGTAAACTACAGATCATGTCTAACCAGAACTATGTCTACCATAAATGTATTTCCCTTCAATCCGGGTCCACACTGTATGTTTTTTTAAAAATGCCCTGATAGACCCCTGGGCGAGAAGCGTGTGTCCTTGTTTTAATCCTATTTATCCTACTCTCCTGAGCTGGGATTCTGTAAAATATAAGGAAAAGAATGTCAAAATAGGGACTCACATGTCCTTGTTGCTCTTAAAGGTAATCTTATAAGTTTGTCACTGTTTTAAAAGAGATAGGGAAAAGGAATGTCAAAAAATTTGTTACAGAATCGGCCCTGATCTATTTGGTTATATTACCTTTTGAATAATAGTAAATATACATTGCACACAAACATATGTTTGTAATAAAATAAACTTTGACCTTTATTCTTTTTATGACCCTGATAGAAATATTTAATTATACACTATAAACTAATACCAAAAAAAAAAACATTATATACTTGACATCAAAAACATTTAAAAAAAATACAAATAAGAGGTAAAAATTTGATTTATCTGGTTATACAGGAAAATGTGTGTTAACGGACTCCCTTTTATATCGGCCACCTGTGTTATCGGTCACTTTCAAGCTAACAAATATCTGCTTTAAGAAAATCCCGTATATGAAAACCCCTAGAAAACGGACATTTTATAAAACGCCACGGTCAGACAAATTTCAATTTTATAACTATTTCAGGCAAATCAACCTTTTTATATTGGCCGCAAATTCTTTGGGCTAATTTGTATTTTATTATTTTATGATTGCATTCTGCAAATTTTAAAAGTGAAAATACCAATACAATAATATTTATGGCCAGGTTCAAATAGCATTGGTGGCTTGGGGGATTATCTTCACATTATATTTTTAATTGTGTCTTAAATCGATAAGAATAGTTATCGTGTTCGAAATCGAAAAGTGTTTAATCATGTCTCCAAAAGGAAATTGTTTGTCACTGAAGAAAAAAAATTGATGTTATCTCCAAAAGTACTGTTTTTGTTCTGAAAACTGGCTGAAAAGTTTGGTGTTGAAAAATCCCAAACAAATTATATTATCAGAAATAAAGCTAAACTAAATCGAATGTTTGAAGAAGGCGTTAATTTAACACAAAAGGGGAAATTCCAGAAGTTGGGAGGATTGACAGTAGATCAAGTCGTCTACAATTGGTTCTGCAAAGCAAGAGGTAAAAATGTCCCAATATCTGGACCTTAATTAAACAAAAAAGCACTTGAGGCAGCAAGTAATTAAAGTGGAACATTTTGTAGCCTCGAATGGTTGAACAACTGTTACCTAGCAATACTGGCCACCCTTCTATAAATGCCAATTATTCTTAATTTTATCAAAGTATAAATAAAAACAAGTAACATAACTTCCGTCAAATTTCGCCGTTTTAACGCAATTGGCCCAGGGACCTTGAAGCGAAAATTTCTAGCCTCGACCATAGGCGTACGCTAAATCTGATACTTGAAAGTTTGAATAATTATAAAATAGTTGGAAAAAATATTTTAATAAAGTGACAGAAGTTATGTTTTAATTACCTATGTTTTTGCCGATTTCATCTTTTACTTTTAATTTAGCAAAAAAAAAACGGGAAATACATAACGTACAAGTGTGCCTAATACTTTTTAATTTTTTTTAATTTTAAAAGTGAAAACAAATATTAAAGCTTGTTATTAGTTTTTAAAAATTCAATTGATTAGCAATCGGTTTAGTTTATATTAATGATAAAAGATATTTTTCGTTTATTAAGGCTCCATCAAACCATAAATAAAATAAAAGTGACATTAAAATAATACTAATAGAGATATTTAAATGTTCTGTTTAATTAAATATTTTTTCTACGACGTTTAAAAGCATGTTCGTTATTTACTATTTTTAAATAGATTATAGCACCTATTACTTTACCGGTGAGTAATAGTTCATTACTCGCGGGTCATTACTCATAGATTTAATTATTCAAGTGATGCATGCCTAGTGACATATGTGACAGATATTAAGGTTGAAAGACTGTCATTACGTTGCTTGCTTGATATTACGTTACAATCTTTAAATTTGATTCTCTAACAGGAATACACCAAAATAGTATTTCAGTATTTCATCACACATTTTTACCACCCACAACCACCTACTTCCACTTATTTATTGTTTTTTATCTATGGCTTGTACAGCTTCTACTACACTGACGATTTCAGGGTACATTTCAAGGTACCGATCGACTCAAGGTCACTGAGAGAATCAGGTAGCAACCGGGAGAGTTACATTACTTACTTTGATTTTATGGTGACCGTTAAAGACAAGTTTTACTGCAAGGAAGTTTAAAGGTGTATGGAAGCCCAATGCTATGGCCCATTCGATCAAAAAATGTCCAGCCCAGTATGAAAATAACTGTCAGAGTTGGCCCCGTCGATTCTGCGCAATAACAAAATTCCACGAAATAATTTAATGTGTTACCTACTTACACACTGATAAATCAGTGTGAAGTTAGCCAACACATTATAATTTTATGAGAGCCGGAGTACAGTGTTTTTGGATTGATAAATTCAATCTTATTTTAGTGATTAGTGTTTATTAAATTGTGGCTATAATTTTGTGTTTATTGTTTGTTACTTATAATATCGTAACAAAATGACTAGAGGTTGTATGGTTTGTCTTGCAAATCCAAGGGTAACATACCCGTCTTTTTAACTTTAGGTAAGTATTTTTTATATTTAAATTAGGTGCTTCTTATAAGACGTGACGTTAGGTAACCGAATAAATAATAATATATCAATAATGAATAATAGAAAATGAAAATTTCATAAGAAATATTAGTGAGAAAAAGTAAGGCAATCTAACTATCTTTTAAATGATTTCCACAATGTTTGTGTATTTCTGTGGATTATTAAAAAGAAATAAGGTTTACATTTAGGTACTTTTATTTCATTTAATAATTTAGTACACTCTTTTAAAGGATCAAAATTATTGATTACTGGGCACACCAGGCAAATTTTAATATTATACAGGTCCCTCTAATTGAATGAAAGGAAGTACAATTTTGGTATTTTGGGCGCGTTTACAAATCTAAAAAAACGGCAATGTTTCGTTTTCGAGATATTCTCATCAAAATTGAAAATCAAACCAACCTTATTTTCACTATTCCTCCTTCTTTGCACAAATTTGATTTTTACACTAAATTGGCACCCAATATTTCACAAACACCTTTAAAAACTTTTTTTTTTGTTTATTTTACACCTTTTTTTTTTAATCAGATATGGCTGCTGCCTTTAAACTTAAAAAGTTCGCAATTTAATTGAAAAAGATGTAAAATAAATAAAAATACAAGGTTTTAAAAGGTGTTTATAAAATATCGTGTGCCACTTTAGTGTAAAAATCAAGAATTGTGTACAAAAAGAAGGGCGAATATAGTGAAAATGAGGTTAGTTTAATTTTCAACTTTGATGATGAAGATCTCGGGAAAAGAAACGTTGCGGATAAAATATTTTTCAGATTTGTAATCAACGCCCCAAAAATTCTGTATACCAAATTTGATTAAAATCGGAGAGGAGGCAACTTTTTGAGACAATACCATTTTTTTTAAAAATAAATTAGATTTTTGGTTTCTTAATCTGCATTATCAACTTTTAAAGCTCGACATACTGTACACACATAATATTTAACGGATACTGTTACAATGGATACTCAGGTACCAAAGGTTAATAAACATTTTTAACCACTGTTATTCTGTCTCATGAATGTTTGTTATTAGTAAAAAGTATATGCCTAAAAGCAGTTATAAAAATTTTCACTTTTTAATGTACAACCAGAATCTTAGGATTAGATTAAACTCATTTACACTATCTTGCCCTTCTTTTATCACAAAATTGGTGATAAGTACATAATACCATCATACAATGTTTGAAATTTTTTTTAAAAAAATCGTGTTTTTATTTATTTACAAAGATTTTTGGTAAAAATACAAAACCCTCAAAAATATCGACCATTTAAATAGAAGGCAGTTAAGTGGTGCCATCTATTCTTTTCATATTATATCAGATGATATAAAATCTAATATATTACACAATAATTTTAAATATTCCATAGTATTAGTATCCTTTAATAACCAACAATCTTGTGCAAAAAATAAAAAAAACAGTGAATGTTGGAATTTGACATTTGATGATGTCAATTTTATAGAGAGTAACAAAGAATTATGGAAATCCGGCCCTGACCTACTATTCATTGCGCAAATTCCGCGGGGCCAACCCCCCTATTCCCGCTGCCCTGCACGCCTGAACAATTTTGTTCTACAGTATTGGGCTTCCATACACCTTTAAACTTCCTTGTTTTACTGTAGATGCATACCGCTTGCACATTTCCTAACGCACTCAAAAATAGAAGTGTTATTTATTTTCGATCCATCCTCGTGTATTATCATTAAAATACTTCAATTTTATTATTAAAAAACAGGAGCTTTATGTGCAATGCAAATGCAACGGTACCTCTTCCATACAAAACAAACACACACATTTTAATTACAATTTATAAATTCATCATTGAATTTGTAAGCCGCCAAACATTTTTTAATAACGCGACAAAAGCGGCATTGTTGTCTGAAAGTTATCAAGTTTTTTTATTTCGTTTATACGCGTTATTACGTCGTGGAACGTGACCGGCGTTTTGAAGAGGTTATTATGCAGTTTTTTGTTTTGTGTAGCTCTTCGGCAGAATGTAAACATAAACAAAATCGAAGTGGAAATAAGAGTTTGTTTTGGGAGGCGAAGATTTTAGATTGGAGGTCGTGAAAACTTAACTTTCGTTTCTTATGCAAAATGAATCTCATACATTTTGTAGGTATTAGAGGCATATAATTTCGCCCAACAGCTGACTTTATTAAAATGTAAATCATAAAAAATATAAGCGATTACCGCCAATGACCCATTCGGAACCGAATTGAGCCTTCACCATTCTCACAGATTTTACTGTTATGGTTATCAGATTAGATTTTGTGTGGCTTTTAACCCTAAATTCGGCTATATTTCCATTCTTTGCTTTTTCAACCTGTTGAACAGTGGTTAGTCATTTTCGAGGCCGCTAACAGCGCTGTAAGACTGACGTCATTAATTTATTAAGACAACCAAAGCACTTACAGCTGCTGTAATGTTATATACCGTTTCGCGTAACTAGAATACTCACTGCCTATGCCAAAACTTCCTATTTAAAAAAGGTTACTATTATTGTTGTTATTATTCATAAAAATCCGCAATGACGTATTCCATGGTTCCGACCCCATAGAGCGTCATGTGAAAGGTCGTTCGTATCAAAGACCACTCCTTGCGTCCGGTCAGTCAGTGATCTTCAGCCAAATTCATTTGCCTCGTTAAACAATGGAACCCAAGGACAATAGATTTTTGTATTTTCATCACCAGTTGTTCGGGTGAATGTTGACATGTTGGAATAAACCTCAGCTCCTTTAACACATTATCCTTTATGCCCTCCAAAACGCCGACAATCAGGGCAACCAATCGTACGTTATACTCCGGATAACGCCTCCGAAGTTCACCAAGAAGATCTGGATATTTGGCTTGTTTCTCCCGTTTCCTTATAACGATGATAGTTTCCGCAGGAGCAAACTCAATCACATACAAAGAGTTATTCGCTTTATCAAGAAGAACGATGTCAGGTTTATTGGCGCAAATTTGGTTCGTAGTTGGGAACTCATATTTCCAATATAAGCGACAGTTTTTATTTTCAACTACTGCCTTGATATCGCCGGCAGCAAATGGCAGAATGCTGTTTCATCAATGCCGTAGTAATTTTTGAGGTTACCATTATGCTATCAGAGCCATTTTTGAAAGGGTTTGCTTCAATTCAGAGTCACAAAGTTAAAAAAAAACTGCTTCTTTTCTTCGGTATAAAGTTTTCAGGCAGCTTTTCGATATGAGCAAAAGGAGCTTGGATAATGGAATAATTACTAAGGTCGTCAGATATATTTGAATCAAACCAAAAAATTGGGTTTTAGAAGAAGTTTAGGTTATAGATGAAGGTTAGCTTTTTTTGTCGTTTAAAAAGATACTGAAACAATTGGAAATCTGAGATTTTCTTGTTTTGAGTAGGTAAATACTCAAATACATTATGTATTACCCAGTGGAATTATGTGCATGTAAGATTTTGAAGAGCAAAGATACTTTTTCTGTATGTGCTGTTTTAGGGGTTTCTATAGGCAAGTCTCTATGGCTGTCCATGTCTATACGTACCAAGGAGCTCGACATAGAGGTCTGAGTGTTTTATTTTGGCCTTACTATAGTAAGTTTTGGCTGGTTTACCCAATGGCAATCATGTTGTACGCAAAGGTTTAATTACGAATAATTTGTAGATTAAAAGTTTATTAGAAAGCATGATTTTACTACTGCGGGCTAGAAGAGGGTGCATTCTTATTAAATCAACAATTGTTTCGTCTAACTACTTCATCTCCATCAAATAAGATTCTTATTATTATACAACTAAATACACCGAAGACTGATTCATACTTTCCATGGTGTTGGTAAACAAAACCTTTGTTTGTACTTCTTGGGTAATAAACCCTTAGAGTTCGCGTACTACTCTAAAACTCTTGGCGAACTTTCGTTCAGACTTAGTTCGCAAACTGCCTGAAAGCTATTCTAAAACAGCTCGTGTACCCGATATGTAAACCCGGCCTGAAGGTCTCGGCAACAAAGTAGCTAAATTCGCTGTCAAAGCTAACACATCGTTGTGAAAAGCGTTTATCAATATTGATACGGGGCGTAAATGTATACCATTATCTATTTTTAAAACGATTGTTCATACATATCTAAATTACGCTACACTCCGCCAATCATAATGCATTTGACTGTAATATCTGTTAGCTGTCTGTTTGGCGAAATTCTCTAATCAATTGATAACAATATGCATAATGATAAATTTATTGTTGTATAAGCTTTTTCAAGTAATTAAATATGTTATTCAGAGGCGCCACTAAAGTCATCGAAAATAATTTTATAAATATCAAAAAATATGTGTTTTTGATGGTTTTAAACCTAAAAACCAAACCCCTAAAATAATTAAGATATTAGACTATATTATAAAAATCTGTGCTAATATTGTTTGTTACTCACTACATTTAAGTTTAAAGAATATCCATTAGGTCCACTTTGGTATTGCCCAGCCTCTCTGAACCCGAATAAGTATGGATTTAGCATCAAAAATAAGAATAGAGATCTGGTCAGGGTTAATAATCAATTATTAATAAATGATTCAAAAATAATGACCCCAACAAAAAATCAGTTGAAAACTGTTACAGTTTTTCCAGTCAAAATCTGTTAAACCTACTTTAGTCGGCAATAAAGATTAATAAGAAGAAAAGACCTACATTATAAATTTTATTTAAAAACGCTGTTAAAATTAGAGTTGTTCTAATAAAGCATTTTTCGAGTATAGTCTGTCTCAAAGTATATCGTTATGGCTTTTAACCTTTAACGATTTTATTGCCTATTGTTATTGGGTAAACCCATTTGTTCATAAGAGCAGGGGTGGGCCAGGTATTTCTTGAGTATTAACCATTAGGCATATAAATATTGTGGCTAATATTTTAGTGGCAGTGTTGAATAACCGTTTTTTACTGTGCGTTTCGAAAAAGTTGTTTTACGAGAATATAACTATGTCGCGTCGAAATCATTTGGCATTAGATGCAAAACAGGTTGTGAAAAATGTGTATGAAACTTTAATCAGTAGAGGTCTAATTAAAGAAGAAGCTTAAAAAGAAACCTGTCTACTCCAATATCATCGATAAGGGATATTATTATTAGTGAAGAATTGAAGAAAAGAAAAAAACGTAGTTATTTTCAATCTTACTGTATAGACAATAGTGATCAGGACCTAATAAGAAGGAAAATATATTGTCTTTATGAAAGCGGAGTTATTCCTACCTTGGATAAAGTGAAGAAGCTAGACGAAGACGAAACCAATATAAATATTAGCCGTGCCAGCCTCCATAGAGTTGTTTGTAAAATGGGATTTAAATACTGCAAAATAGACAAAAGACAAGTAGTAATGGAATACCACAGATTACGCACTTGGAGATTTAATTACCTTCAAGAAATTAAAAGATATAGGTTAGAAAACAGATCCATAATTTACCTTGATGAAACATGGTTCGATACACACGACACAGTATCCAAAGGATGGGTTGATTCCAGTCAAAACTGTCAGACGAAAGCACCTTCAAATAAAGAAAAACGCATTACCATAATACACGCTGGTTCAGAAGACGGATTTGTCCCAAACTGCTTGCTGTTGTCTGCAAAGAATATTAAGGATTCTAGCTTGGATTATCATAAGGATACAAGTGCAGAACTTTTTGAAAACTTGTTTCAAAATTATCTTTTAAAAAATATTCTAAACAACAGTGTTATTGTCACAGATAACGCAAGCTACCACAGCCGTCTCCTACACAAAGCACCAGCTTCATCAAGTTCAAACACTGAAATCCAGGAATATTTGTTAAAAAAATATATTTATTTTGAATTTAGTTACAAAAAAACGCATCTTTTGGAAGTCCTAAACTCATATGCAACTAAAAAACAATATGTATGTGATAATTTGGCTGAACAGGCTGGGCAGACTGTCTTACGGCTTCCTCCGTATCACTGTATGTTTAACCCCATAGAATTGGTGGAACCAAGTAAAAATCTTTGATTTTACTTACAGCAGAAAATGTTACACCTACTTTAAGTCCCAGTGTTATAAATTTGATAAAAAATGTAATTACTAACATACCAGTTGAGAGCTGGAAAAATTTACTACAGCACATTATAAAAATTGAGGACTCTTACATTTCTATCCAAAACAACATAAATCCTATTTTAATTAATATCAATGATGACTCTGATAGTAAAACAGAATTAGATTTAGATATTTAGATTAAAAATGTAATTATGTATAGATAATGCAGTTATAAATTTATTAAAACTTTGCATATATTTAATTTCTTAATGTAATTTTAAGATAATACTTACCTAAATAAACAATAAATTATAAATCTTTATATTATTTAAGTCCGTCCCTAATGTTCTGTCCTTTAATACCCTCCGATCCGCAGTTTTATTGCTGTCGGCAGGTTTAATCCATAAATGAAGGCAAGAGCTAACAGTATTCTTTGAGATAGACTATACTGTTATTTGTGATAAACAAACATAGGGTAGTATACGAATTACTTCTAATGCGTTAATGTGCCCGAATCTCCAGTTAAACTGGAAGTCTTCGATAATTTGGTGATCACGAAAGAAAAGCAAGTGCTTACACAGGGTAAGTTTTTTAAAGTGTTGCAAAACGATATGTCGGAAACGATTTTAAATATAATCTTGAAATTTTTGTGATGTAAGTAGTATAGAGAGGAGGCACATTTTACATTATTTTAAACTTTTTTCCTTTTTACGCAATTTTCAGTGGGTGGGGGTTACTTTGAAATTTCAAATTAAGTAGTGTGTTTTATTTTCAGATACGAATCTACGTAAAAACCAAGTCTGTGTGCAAATAATTTTTAA
>JAHBCN010006416.1:0-49414 GCA_019359885.1 Listronotus oregonensis | reverse complement strand
TTTTTTTTTTTTTTTTTTTTCATTTTTAATTTTTTTTTAAAATTTTAAAATTTTCAAAAACCTTAAAATTTATTAGATAATATATATTCCAGGAAGTTGGGGGGCCCCTTATTTAATCTGCGTTCCTAATAACGTACAGACCCATTATTTAGACCCATTAGGTTTGATTCCCGTCTCCCCGGATAATCCTTATTTGCAAACTAATAATTTTTCTAAATGAAAAATTGGGGAGCCCCTTATTATTGTTACAGTGTTATAGTGTTACAGTTCCCAAAAAGGCTTTTTAAAACAGGCACACCTCGGCCTTTTAAGTTAAACAAAAAACGTTTTTTTAAAAAAATTTATTCGATTATATAAAAATAAGCAAACTTTTTTTTTTAAAAGGTGGATGATGGAGTTAAAAAAGGGCTTTAATAAACCAGAGTTAAAAAGGGGACGGTTTACAGAATTCTAAAACAAGAAAAAGGGAGGTATAACGTCAAAAAGGGGGACCAAAAAAAAAGAACGTATTGTACATGGTTTCAAATAAAAAAAAATTCGACGTCGATATTTTTTTTCGATTTCCCGGAAATCATCCGGAATTTTGGGGAAAAAAGTAGTATGGTTGTTTTTACTGACAAATGCTTTTTTGGGGGGGGGCATGTTTATGGGTCACCGTATGCAAGATTGTTTTTAAGCATCTGCAGTTTTTTTTTATTGTAAATTAAATTTTTTTCTTTTATAACCTTTTTTTTTAAAACCCAATGGGGGCAGAAATGTTTTTACTGTAATCAAATATACACAAAAAAATTTTTTAAAAAAAAAAACACAAATACTTTGGTTTTCGGATTTTTTTTGGGGGCCTTTTTAATAAGTAAGGCTCTTCGGTATGGCTATATTTTTGAATTCTGCAAATTTGAAAAATTTTTTTACACAAAATTTAAAAAAAATTTTATATTAAAAAAGGGGCTATATTCATCAATTTATTAAAAAATAAAATTTTAAAAAAAACTCAGATTATTTGAGGAACGGGAACAATTTCGTACATTGCACATCTCATAGTGTAAATTATTTGTTTGAAAGATTTTTTTTATAAGCTGGCATTTAAAGCTCAAATTTTCGGGTGTTTTATTTGAATTACCCCCAGAAAATTTTAAAACCCCAATTTAAATTTTATATTTTGCCGTTTTTTTATCTACAAGATCGACACCAAAGAATTTTGCATAAGAAATTTTTTAAAAATTTTTTGAATTTTTAAAAGGATATTTTCAACGGAGGTAAGGTAAAGTTAGGAAAGTAAAAAAAAAAAAAAGGTAGTTGGTTAGGTATTTTTACATTACAGAAAAGATTGTATCCTGTTTTTTTTTAAGTTTGGGTCTATTTTCTAAAATTTTTTTTTTTTGAATCCGTTTTAAGCATATGATTTTCAAAACTATTGTCATAATTTTTTAAAATTTAAATGATAATTATTTTTTTTTTAATAATTTTAACTAAAATTGGGGAAAAAAAAATATTTATTATAGTATAAGGTTAAAAGGCATTTTTTACGAGCAATTTCGCAATGCAAAATTGTATAAAAATAAATTTTTAGTCCGTATGATATATATTTTTTTTTCTCCAACCTAGTCAAAATTAATACTTAGTTATTTAAAAAAATTAAATAATTTTTTTTAACCAAGGTTTTAAGGGGCATTTTAATCCTAGAAAAAGTGTTGCTAAAAACACTTTTTTGAAAGGTTGAGAATTGATAGTTTTTGCCCGAAAACAGTACAAAAATTTAACTTTTTTGACAGTTAAAAAAAAAAATATTAAGTTGGGATTATGCGTAACAAAAAGAAAAAAACATTATGTAATAAATGGTTTTAATTATACACATAAGAAAAAATTTTGTTAATTAAGCAAGAAAATAACCAACTTTATTTTTTTAAACTTTTTTAAATTTTTTAACCCTTTAACATAAAAAAAATAAATTTTTTTTTTTAAAAAATTAAACCCTTCACAATAACATTATAAAAATAAAGAAACTATTTTTTTACATTAATTAAAAATGTAAAAAAATATTTTTTTTATACAGATATTTTTTTTAAAAGTTAACAAATTACTGACAGTTCCAGAGAGTGCCCCAATGAAATAGAAATAAAAAAACCCATTAACAGTGATTTGTTTAGATATTTTTTTTTTTAAAGTTTTTAAATTGATTAGCATGTTTTCAAATATGTCCTAATTTTTATTAACCTAATTTTGTTAACTTAACAATTTTTTTCTGCAAACCTACTTTAAATACAATAAATTTCGTGATTGCTAACCCCCGTTAAACCCTAAAAACATTCATTAAGTAAAAAAAGTTTCCGGCCATCAAAATTGTTCTAAATTTTATTTATTTTTTTCTTCATATTTAGAATAAATCAATTAATTAATTATGTTAAAAATAGTACAAAATTTAAAAACCTAGGAACCTATTACATTTTATAAAAGGATTCGAATCCAAACCAGAATTTAAAAAGGTATTTTTTTTTTTAGCCTCAAAAAAAGACAAAAAAACATATTTTTAAAATTTCGGGTTTTGCCTAAATTTCGTAAAGGCGCTCTTTAAACGAAGTCAGATTTAAAATTAAGATGGCAAAAACCAAATGGCGAATGTTTTTAAAAAATAAAAAAAACGACGAATTTAAGCCAAATTTCGTATAAGGGGGTTTTTTGGGGGTTCGAATGTAAAGTCAAATTTAAAAATTCGTGATGGCGGTTCAATATAAGGGAAAAATAGCTGAAAAGGATTGAAAGAAATTTAATATATGCAGTTTGGGAAATATAAATTTAAAGCATTAAAAAATTAAGGGGAGGGGGCCAACATGATGAAAAAATTTGTATTGTATTAAATTTTCCCTTTTTTCACGTTCTATTCAAACAAAATAATGGACATATACAAACCCAGTATAAGAAAAACCCACCCACACTGAACAATATTTACACAGAACTAATCACTCTAACAAAAAAAAACAGGGGGGGCATACGTATTATACAATCGTGCAGTGACCTTATGTAATAGGGAATCCCACAGAGGAAATAAGTAATATAACTAGGAATTTCAGAAGGATTCAGTGAGAGACTGGTAAAAGGGAAAAGATCGAAAAATGTAAAAAAAGACAAAACGTAACTTAAACGAGACTCCACATGACCAAATATTTTGACAATTTCATATATTAAAGGAACTTTAAAAAAATCCGCAGAATCGCGATTGATAATATTAAAAAAGGGATTTAAATCACAAACTACTCTAAGAAGATTCTTCTAAGACGAGACCAGACAACAGTGTATTAAAAATGACTGTTTTAAAAATTCCCCGAATTTTGGGGATATAAATGGGAAACAAAAAAAACCCCTGAAATGGGAGTCAAAAACACAAAAAAATAAACGAGGTAAAAGTCGAAATCAGGAATTCCGAACAGCTTTCAAAACAAACCGCATACAATGGTCGGAAGCAAAAAATATTTATAAAGAAACCTACTGGAAGAAAAGAAAATTAAAGAAGCTGTAATAATTGTAAACAACCAAAATGTATTTAGCAAGCCTAGCATCGATATTCCAAATATCTGGCAGCCGTTGCTGAACCGTGAAAAGTCGGTCAAGGTTCGGTGAACAAAGGATAGTATATAAGTCCCTCACTAACCGAAACGTGTAACAAATAACAAATAAAGACAATGAAAGTCCAAGATTTTAGTGTTATTGAAACCATAACATTGTCAAACACGTTCAAAGAAATGATGAACAACGGTTCAATTATCCTATAACACTTAAACGAATTTTTTTGTTCTCGATATTGGTTTTTTGATCGTTTATTATGTTTTTGAAAATTACATTTACCTAGGCTCACATATATCAAATTTGTCTTCAATCTGTTGCTTTTTTATCCAGCATATTGTATCCACCAACATAAATTTTTAATTAGAACTTTGATTCGGGAAACAGCAAACCCAAAAACGACCTCATAGGAAATTTGGTCTTAATCCTTTAATTTTTAAAAAATTTGCTTGTCATCTTAAAAAACACATCCGCTATTTTGGGTGCGCCATCACAAATCTTTAGATTTGTAATCAGCGACCCAAAAAAAAAAACCCCAAAAGTTTCACCCGTTTTTTAGGCTAGAAAAAAAACTACACCTGCTTCCTTAATTCTGGACGTGAATTTGCATTCAGACGTTTCTTTTATACCAAAATGAAAAGTTAAATGTGGAAAAAAAAATCAGTTTTTCTTGCTTAATTTTTATGAACTTTCACTATTTTTTACCAGGTTTTTGAAGTTTTTTAACCAACTTTTTTTTGTGTGCTGTTATCCATACATCTATATTCCTAACAAAACGACCATATTATTAAAACGAAAATTAGGGGTTTTTTTTTAAATAGGGAAATTAATTCCCCTTTTTATTCTTTTTTCAGCCCTTTTCAACACAAGAATTCAGAATTCAGAATCTTTAGCAAATTGTTGTTTCAGTACATAAAAGATATCTGTAAATAATAGACCACGATACAATTATAACAACTAACATCACAACATCCTATATAGAACTTGTCTAAATTAAAATATTGCTTGAGAATTAGTTTTTTTACCCAATAATATCTATATATATTTTTAAAAGTATAATATTTTATCACGAAAAAACCCGGTGTTTAAATATATTTCTACGGGAAAGCCCAATTATCTCCCTTGTGATAAATATTAAACTGAGTTATCGCTTTTGAAATATAAAAATCGTAATTAAATGTCTGTTATTTAAATGCAAAAACAACAACGGCCATGCCACGATAAGTGTGCTATAAATCAATGTCGGGTGATTTATACTGCAACTAGTCGTTGTACGTCAAGAAGAATTTAAAAGAAAAATTATTTTGCAGAGGTAAAGTTAATGAATCAATCCACCGAAGAAATCACTGGTGCCTAATCATAATAGAATAATGCGAAAATAGATGAATGACCTAGAAAAATATCCGGTACATTTTTTTATGTAATAATTACTGTTTGCAAACTAAAAATTAATGAGCATGGTGTTTGGGATATGAACTTTAGGGTGTGAGCTTATTTAAGGCAGTAAAATATTATATGGTTAATTATATACATAAAATATGATTGATGGCAAGGTTGCAATATGCAAAAAGCTATTTATAGATAATAACATATAACATATAGGCAGGGCCCGCTTTAGAAGGGGGCAACCCGGGCATCTGCCCGAAGCGGCAAAATTTGGGGCGGCATTTATATCGATAAAATTTAAAACAAGTAACAAGTAAATAAATAGTAAAGTCGCTTTTGGAAGCCAGTAATTTCATTTCTAATTTTTTGCCCATTAGACATATACCATTTTTTTCGATCGGTCGATCGATCTGCCGTTACGCCGAATTGGGCCAAATACGCAAAAATTTCTAGGTAAAAACTATTTGTTTATGTACTTTCTTTTGTAATGCTAAAGGTTTGAAACATATGTACACCTATTAAAATTCAATAAATTAAGGCAATACTCCAATAATTTTGTACCAATAATTAATTTGTTATATACTTTTTGAACGATTTAAATGGTTCAGAAAACCTTAGCGCCTTGACTAAATCAGTTGAAAGTTCGCAAACAAGTTTTTGTTAATTATTTTTAAGTTGTTAATTTGCATGTAGCCAATGTTTTTTGTTTTAAAAATAAAAAGCATTGTTTTTAAATTGTGTGTATTTTGTTTTTGAAATCTTATTTAATTTTTAACTTAATACCCCCCTTCCCTTTACCTTCAAATTAATTTCTAGGGTGGAAATTCTTATTCTTAAAGCTTAAAGTAAATGGGCTTTTTCTTTGTTGTTGAGATATCCGATAAATGTTTTTCGGTAATAAATTGTGCATGTTAAATAAATTACAAAAAATATTTTGACACTTATCCCAGGACTGCTATTATGGAGGCAAATGTGTAAAATGTATTTAATATAAAATGTCAAAAAATGTGGTAAGGAGTTAAAATGTAGTTAGAAGTTATTTAAGAAAACTGGTTATTAAGAGTATAGAGGGATAAGCATGTGTCAGATGACCCTTGAGAAAGTTAGGTTGATATTTTTACCATAAAATCACCTTCTTAAAAGAAACATTTTTCTAATTTATCTAAATAATACTTAAAGACGCCAGTCCTTTGGCTGGACCCCTTTGAGCATGCCACCAGAGGTCCATGGATTTTTGCAACGGTATCCGAAGTATTTTGGGTTGCTGATCACGAGAAAAATTGTTTTAGAGGCCAGAAGTCATCCAATTTTTTTTTTTCGTGCTTTTTGGTCATTTTTGGGTTTTTTGTAATTTTCCATTACAAATCATTATTTTATGAAAAAAATAGTTCAAACAAAAATTGTAGAGAATTTAATTACGAATATTTTCCATTTTTTTTCTGTGGCTTTTCTGTACGTTGAGTAATCGACTGGAAGATGTTCATACGCGTCCATTTCCTAACCTCTTTTGCTATTTTTATCAATTATATTGCGATCACGATGATGTGCCTGAATAAGAAAATAAAAACTAAAATGTCGAAATGTTCAGTCGATTATTTGATGTAGGGGAGGGTGGGGTAATATGGCGCAGGAGAGTTATTTGGCGTCATTGACGCCATGTCAGGAACTTTTGTCAGGAGAAACAACTAATATGCAAAAAAGTACCATAAAATGTATTCGAGTACTATACAACACGACGTGCGTCGCATTACCCCACGCATCACATTACCCTCTCCCCTACACTTTAAATGAAAAACAAGAGGCAGGCTAAAGGATTCTGAACGATTTTTGTTTTTATTTTCCTATTCAAGCACAACATCGTGATTGCGATATAATCGATAAAAACAGCGAAGGAGGTTAGGGAATAGCCGCACATGAACATCTTCCAGTGGAATACTCGACGTACAGAAAAGTCACGAAAAAAAAAATGAAAATGTTCGTAATTTAATTTTCTACAACTTTTGTTTAAACTATTTGTCCATAAAATAACGATTCGTAGAGGAAAATTACAAAAAACCCCAGAAAATTACCAAAAACAGCGAATAAAAAACATTTTTGGCCTCTAAAACCATTTTTTTCGTGATCAGCGACCCAAAAGACTTCAGATACCGTTGCAAAAATTCATAAACCTCTGGTGGCATGCTCAAAGGGGTCCAGCCAAAGGACTGGCGTCTTTAAGTATTATTTACCAAATTTCAAAGAAAATTATAAACGTTTCAAAAATTGTGACATACTGTATTTATACATATTTTTTTTTGTTTTCATCGCTGGAAAATATTTAGTTGGCACCTAATATATGACTTTAAATAAAAACAATTATTTTTTCCTTTAATATTGATAAGACAGAACAAGAAATAAAAATTTCAATAACTGTATCTAAAAGCAGATATTGCGGCACTTTGAGTATATTGGTAGTATGTCGCAAAAATCTGAATTTCTTGAATATTTATTTATTTGTTTAAAATGTAGTAAGTAAGCCCAAAACTAAATTTAAAACAGTTTTACCTATAACTGTTTTTATTTCTACTTACTACCTCACTTATTGATCTACTGTACTATATTTTTCAGATTTGACTCCGTAACAGCAGCAGTCACGTAAAGAAATTACTATTTATTTGACCACTCTGTAGACACTTTCAAAGATTTTGGGTTTATTGAATAGGATCACTTGTCCATCATTTAATAAAAAAACTAATATTCTTTTTTTACAGCTTATGTATACAGTGTCCCTAAAAAGTCTGCGCCCTATAGGAAAACCTTCCATTGAACCAAAATCTCTTTTCGGCAACATATTTTGCCTGTTTCAGTACCAAAAATAACATTATTCAAAGGTACCATGTAATTTTCCTTTTTGTCAAGTTTGATATTTTTGATAAAAATTTGTTTAAGATGGATTTATTTGACCAAATTTTAAAAAATCGTAAAAGAAAGCTACTTTTTTAATTATTTACCCTTATGCAATTTTAGAAAAACACTTAGATTTTTATGTTTTGTTTTTCGTTTCAATTTTTCCTATTTAGTCATGTCATTTTTAAACGTGTTAAATTTGGCATGTTAATAACATAAATTATAAAAAATAAATTAATTTTTAAAATAGAGTAATTGTTAAGATGTGATGCTCCACTTATTTTTAATCATAAAAAATCGGAGAACAATTGACATGTTTTTTATTTATTTTGTTTTATTTCACAAATCTTTTAATTAAAATTAAAACAAAATTTAGTGTTAATTTTTATTATATAAAAAAATTGGTAACTGTTTTTCTAGTTTTTCGTCAATAAAATGCATCCATTTAAGTTTAGCAACTTCTACTGATTTGTTTGACATTCTACGTGTAAAGTCAAATAATTTAAATATATTTTTTTAAATATCAATTTTTAAATTTTTGGATCAAATTTAAAAAATAGTCAAAATATTGAAATTTTTAAAAATCATTCTATTTTTGGTAGACTTTAAGAATAAAAATATTTGACAACTCAAAAAAAATATACATATAGATTTTACATCCCAAAAAGTGCAGCCACACATCTAAAAAATAACCAAAAATAGTAACAACGGTAACAATGCATTTCTTAAAATTAATTTGGTTACTATTAAATTTTTAATTAAAAATTAAAAACAAAATTTAGTTTTTTTAATTTTTATACATATTAAAAAAAATTGGAAATTGTTCATTTGCTAAGCATAATGCCTTTGTATGCAACATTGTTTCATACATAAAAAACCCTGACAAATGAATTTCTCGTTTGCCATCTGCTGTACTAGACAGCATCATTTTATTTTATGGCAGAAAAATATGCTTGTACTACGCTAGACCTAAATATTAATTATGCCAGAAGCCTTAAAATGAACATTAAACAACTCTTATTTTTGTGGTTAATAATCTTTGGTAGAAATTATATATTAAATTTGTTTTTAAAATTTTTATTTTATTATTTTTATAGCAAAATACAAGTGCCGAAAAGATTGCCCTAAAATAAATCTCGCGTAAAAAGAAATATATTTTAGGTAAATGTAGTTTAAACTTTGCACCTAATAACAATCACTTAATAACATTTTTTTTTTAATTTAAATTTTCATTGCTTAATTTTGGTAAAAAAGACCAAGGTACTAAAAGCTGAAGGAAATCACTAAAACCAACAAGTTCTCTCTAAAGGCCACCAACAGTCTGTTAGACAAGAAACATTATAGACACCAACAACCACATAGACGAGAAACCCTTAAGATGAGAATGAAACACGTAAATAATTTGACAATTATAAGTTTAAAATAGCATCTGTTTTCATAAAAAATAAAAAATTTTAAACATAGCTAGAAAAACCTTTTTTTTTTTGTTAACGAGTATACCAAGGCAAAACATCCAGTTTTTTAAATATGTTCTATAGTTTAAAAAGCTAAGCAGCTATCAGAATTTCCTAAGTTTTTAAACCAAAAATTTGTTAAAATTTAGTTTAATTTTTTTAGTTTCTGTCTTGACAACGGTGGCCGACTTGCCAACGAAACGTAGACTAATATTTGTAATTTTTTTGGGTTTTTGGGGGTTTTTTCTTTTTTGTTGCAGGCGATCTGCAAGTTCATAGGGGTCAATAGAGCTGGACAGGGTCAGCCCGTATACCCCGGGACCCGGACCAAGAGGGTCCCATTTTCTAAAAAGTAGAAAGGCGAGTAACCTAAATAAAAGAAACTGAATCCAGTTTTTTCTTACTTTATTGAATATATCGTCAGTCCGGATAAAATAAAATACGTTCAAAAATGCATTTTTTATATACAATAAATCATATAAAATATATAGAGGATATTCTGCAAATGTCGCATAACTAAAATACCACAAATTTGCCTCTAACCCTCTAAGATTCTGTTACTCAAGACAAAATTTGACGGTATTTATCTAAGAATTTTTATAAGAAAAGTTTCTTTTTTGTTTTTGTGACTGTTTTTGTGTTAAGTTTTAATTAACTTACTGATTACCATGTAAAAAGGAAAACAACATGATTCTTAGAGTGAACCTATTTGTTTTTATTTATTTACCGGACAAGTGACATAATTCCAAAAAATACATACAAATTTGTTTTTTTAAGCTTAATACTAAAATAATTGAAATATATTTTAAGCTACACCAAGGGTCTATTCATAAATTTTAAATAATTTTTAATTTTTTTTTACGTAGGAGCACCTTGAACATCTCAAATTTTTTGTTGGTCATTTTCAGAAAGCTATTTTTTTTATGTTATGCCACTTTTTTTTTGTAGTAATGATATATGTATGCAAATTTTAAAATATTACAAGCAAGGAGTATTTCTTTACATTTTTTTTTAATTTTTAAAGCAAAAAACGTATTTTTTTTAGTTAATCAAATTGAGATTCAGGGAAGTTAAGAGAGAGAAAAAGAAAAACTGTAATAACTCATTTAGATTTTATTAGCGAAAACTTGCAAACAAAATTAGTTTTATTTATATATATATGTAATTGCTTTAATTTAAAAACTATTTTTTTATATATTTTAAAGTAATACAAAGTGTTTTCTAAATAATTTAAGATATTTAAGGAAGTGATTATTTAACTGTTTTTATAAAAAAAAGTTTATATTCACGTTAATTAAAAATGTCTTCTTTCTAAAATACAGGGTGTTAATTTTTTTTCGGTTTTTTTGTAATTATCGGGTAATTAAAATGTCTTTAGTTTCTTAAACATTAAATGTCTACGGTTTTTATTAAAGATAAATTTTAGGGTAAATAAATATTTAATCGTCCTACAAGTGGCGTGTGTGTAGGCACTTGTATAATATTATTTTAAAAGATATAGGCACGCCACGAATATTTTTGATTTTGAGAACCTTTTTTCTAGTAACTTTTACTTGCTGCTTAGTGTAAGAGAAAAAAGGTATTCAAGTAATATTTTTTAACTAAATTTATTTTACAAACTACAAATAAATTGGTAAAGTGAAACAACCCTAATAAGCAATAATTATTAACATTAAAACTAAATTAGATACTAAAAAGGCCCAAAATTAGCCATGATGCCAGCTTCTACTTCCTCTCTCCTTTGGTAGTTATAAAGCATACTATAAGTTTTCTGTTGTATCACTTCATTTTTAATGTTATTTTACTATAACATATTTTTTCTTCTAAACTGGGCTGTAATTTAAAAAATGTCAAGAGACATCATATGTCGGCTATTAAATGAAGATTACAAATAAAATTCACCATTTTCAAAATATCAGTGGCGTACTTATACATTATGAAAAATGTGATGATTACACCAGTGCCTACGCGGACGCCCCTGTTGAAGCGATTGCATTATTATTTGTACTAAAACATGCTTTCTAATTAACACTGTAAACGTTTTAAAATTTAGAAAAACATTTCAATTACTCGATACTTACAAAAAATTAAAAAAATAAAATAAAAAAACACTTGGTAATTTGGAAAGAAGATATTTTTTCGACATACGTTATTATGAACTTTTTGTCATGAAAACTCTTAAGGAATCACATTCTTAAATATTTTAGGTTACTTAGGAAACACTCAGTAAAGTAAGAAGATTTCTAAAGTTTTACTTGTGTTTGGTTTAATAAATTTACAAACTATTTGATTGATGAATACAAAAGAATAATACAGAACTAACCCCAAAAAAACTAAAATGAATATTCCATATGCTACTACAAGCATAATAACACAAAAAAGCTGTCAAAATCGTAATAAAAATTAAAACGCCTCCAAAAAACATGCCTCCGTAGTCTGACAAAAGAAGAGGAGCGCAAATAATTCTTTCAAACTAAGGCACCAGTGTAGCAAGTTATAAACTTATTTTAAACAATATAAAATACAAAATAATTTAAAAATAATAAGAAATAATTTAAAACCAACAACCAATAAAGAAGTATAAGTAAGTAAATTTAATAGCAAAAAAGAAACAAAATTAATTTTAAGTACTCCCTCCAAAGACGAATAAAAACAAAGCTCGATAATTAGAAAAGTACATAAGAATCTAATAGACATAGCTCGATGACTCCATACATGCACAGAAGAATTATGGGCTCTTGTAGATGTCTAAGTGCATCGTGCAAGGGACATCGACATGTACTGCTGATAGAACCGCTCCTGCGGTTACGCAGGCCACTCGGCAACGCGACGTTTAAGACCGGTAGCAGGAATAGAAGTTGCAGGATTGCTTTTTAGTCTATGAGTTTACTTTTAATGTACTGGGTGACATAAAATAGTAATGCTGATATTAAATATTAAAGTATGTAAAGAGGTGTTTTCTGGTTAAAAAATTGTTTAATTGCCTTGTCGTCAGACATACACGTTAAAGAATATTTACATATATGTTTTGTATAAGTAACATATATAAAGAAGGTTGTTTTATCGTATATAAAACTAATAAAATAGGTTTTAAAAAATGATACCAAAATCGTCTAAAAATGTTTTTGTATCAGATATTTGTTAAAATGTTATACTAAGTATGATACCATTTTGGTTATATACAGAGTATCCCAAAGAATACTAATAATAACAAACTATGATCAACATGTACAAAATTTTTACAATTTGGTATAATTCGGTAAGAAAACCGTTCTGTATGGTCTTCTTACTTTTGTACTATTATAACTAGCTTAACGGTACATTTGGGGCATATTAAAATACTAATAAAACTGAAACCATTCATGTGTTTTATTAAGCGTACATATATATATATATATATATATATATATATATATATATATATATATATATATATATATATATATATATATATATATATATATATATATATATATATATAAATATATATATATATATATATATATAATAAATATACTATATTAAAAAATATAAACTAATATGTTAGCATATTTTTTTTAATTAACCATATATTTATATTTTTTTATATATTATATATATATATATATATATATATATATATATATATATTATATATATATATATATATATATATATATATATATATATAGTAAAATTTAAAAAAATTTTGTCACCAATTTTAATATCAATATTACAAAAACTGTACGAATTACAATAATTTTACTGACACCATGTAGACAAGGCATATGTAACTTGCTTTTTTATAATTTAAGTAGTTAAAAAACTTATAAACAAATTATATACTTTTTTTAATGAAAAAAATTAACTTTAAATGGTTGAAACATTGTTATAAATAATATACCTATTACGATTATGGTTTTCATTTAATTTAAGTTAGTACAAAGTTAAATTATTTGAGATAAAGCCGAGTTAGAAGTGAATAATCTCCGTGCAATATTTTTGCACTAAATTTGCAATATCTCCGGTATCAATTACTATTTTTTTATAAACCTTAAATTGGATTTTTTTTAGTGAGTTTAACAATCGACTGACCGATGCTGATGGGCGATACCTAATATAGATTGTATTCTATGGCGTTATAAATAATTAAATTGTTTCTAATAAATTTCTGTCACTTATGACGCATGAGTAAGTTCAAAATTCGAATTCAGCTGGTTAAAATACATCAGAAAAGACAATAAAACTCCATGGTCTTTGATCAGCCACGAAACAGTCCTGGCCCCTGGACCCAGATAAAGCCACACTTATAAGTTATCTCGTTTAAATTAAGGTGGATTAAGTACCTATAGGTAATAACCTAAGAAATAAAATACCTAGCGGTTTAAAACCAACAAAAAACATGAAGATAATGTTTATTTTATACTGTACTAAAAAACGCACTTTTAAATACTTGGTTTTTGTCCGGAAAATGTTCTCTTACAGTATTGAGGCTGGTAAAAAAAAATAGCGGACTAGTCCAGTAAAACAGCCTCATTAGATTTTTGCAAAATTTTATCAGAAATTAGATTATCACCATCTTTTTCCATTTCGTCAATTTTACTAAAAATGATTTTAAAATAGCAATAATTTTTAAATTTAACTAAATAAAAACAGGACAGTTGCGTTTCCTGGATATATCAACACAATCTTTTCTTCAAATTTAAATTTTATGTCAGTACTGACAATGTTTCCACCAGTAAACAAAAATCTCTAAATCCGTTTACAAAACCGACAAATAATTATTTTGTAGACATACAAAGCAGGTTAAAAATATGTAAGTTATTATTTTAAAACATAAATTTCGACAGTACAATATGAAATAAAATATTGTACATTATTCGTTCGAAAAACCTTAACAGTATTGATTTCGAAAAAAACAATCTATTCATACTGTAAAAATTCATTTTTCGAACTAATAATGTAAATATCTATTTTATTATTATTATAAAAAACACTTTTTAGGGGTGTCCGCACAAAAAACGCAATTTAGCCAAATATCCGGGAATTTCAAAATTTTTGTCCGGGGTGGGCAATTTGGTGATGGTACGATACCATACAAAAGTAAATTTGCCTCTGTGGCTTAGATACCCAACCTTATCTTAAAATGTATAATTGCGTTAAATAATATGCAGTGACTTTGGAAGTTTTAAATTAATATGATATCAATTAATGTTTCCTTAAGATATATTTCCAATAAATGCCTTACCATTTTTTTAATAACGGTATTGCTTTAGAAATTTTTTAAATATCTAAACGATTTTCAAATCTTTTATGTTGTTTTATTCGATAATAAACATGCCTGAAAGAGTTTCAATAAGGGAATGGAATGTCGTTTTTCTACGAAACAAAATACAAGTGGCGATGCCGGTTACTTTTTCTAACAACTTGCCAAATTTGTAACTTGCAAGGTAATGGGCATAAAAAATTTAAATTATCCAAGTAATTTATCGACATTGCAGAAATTAACTTGTCTGTTTATTTAATTAGCATTTAATGTTTCAGATTTTGTAATAAGAAGTTAATAGACTGTATTGAATCTAGATTTTTTTTAACATTGTACCGCATACAGCTTTATAAAAAAGAAAAAAAAAAATATATATATATATATATATATATATATATATATATATATATATATATATATATATATATATATATATATATATATATATATATATATATATATATATATATATATATATGACAGACTACAAAAAATACGGGCCCTCAAACCACAAAAAGAGGTAAGAAATAATTTCAAGTCAACTTTACATTGCAAAAACTAGAAATGATCGAGTATTTCTAATTAGTCAAAAACATCTTTAATTCATGCCCTTTTAAACGATATGGAATAACCACAATTTGCTTAAAAACAGCAAAGGTTATTTGTCAACTTTATCTAGATAGGCATTTTTTTACGAAATTCTACTTTTGATAAAGTTGACAAATAACCCTTGCTGTTTTTAAGCAAATGGTGGTTATTGCATAGTTTTGAAAAGGTATGAATTGAAGATGTTTTTGACTTATTAGAAATACTCGATCATTTCTAGTTTTTTTAAAGGCAATGCAAAGTTGGCTTGGAATTGTTTTTTACTACTTTTTGTGGTTTAAGGGCCCGGATTTTTCTTTGTAGCTGTCATGGGCTCAATTTTAAATTTGTATGATTCTAGTATTAGTCTAGATTAAAATAAAATAAAAATGTTGTCAGTTTTATGATTTTTTAAAAAGTTTTTCATTTAAAATTTGAAAATTTGCAAAAAATAAAATTAAAAATTCTAAAATATATATATATATATATATATATATATATATATATATATATATATATATATATATATATATATATATATATATATATATATATATATATATATATATATATATATATATATATATATATATATATATATATATATATATATATATATATATATATATATAATTTTTTAATTTTTGTTTTTAGGAAATATCAAATTAAATAAAAATATATTTTGCTTCTTTTCAGTTTGTAAATATTTGTTTAATATGTTTAAAAAAAGACTTTTACAAATTGATTACTTCTTATTGAATAAATGTAACGATTTGTAAGATTTTTAATGTTTATTTTATATTTAAAAAAATATTAAAAACCAACATATCAAATAATAAATAATATTAAATAAAACTAGATATATATAAAAGTAATTATACAATTCTTATATTTGTTAATCCTAAAAACCTTAAAAATGACATACAACTGAATATATAACTAGCCTCTTAATACTACCTACAACCCCATGGGTTTGCACACTAGTACAATTAACCTTTTTTGAATATAAAGAAACAAGCAAATAACTCAATGATCATAAATATGCGCTTCCTCTCTCACCTCTCATGGGTACCAAAATTTCTTTTTGTTAAATTTTAGCCCCATTTTAGCCAGTTCTTTATGCTTTAAATAAAAAATGTTTATATCCAAACAATGCACTATTATTATGTTTTACAAAAATAAGTTATACAGATTACAACGTTAATGTTAATTTATCACAGGTCTCGGCAATGCAAAATTTTTAAAATTTAAAAAATATATATACTGTTATATTTCTTGATTATTTATAACAATATTAAACACTTAATACGCATCAGAAATGTCAATTCTTGTTAAAGAACATAAAGTATATATATAATAACTCACTCACTTTCTAATAAATATTCATAATTGTAAGACTTGACAATTTAAAAAAGGACTAACTCATCAATATGTAAGTCAGGTAATTGGATCCTTCCAAATATAGAAGACAATTTTTAAGATGTTTGATTACCATGAAATATTAAAGACAAATATATAGGGTGATTCAAAAAACATATGTTATCGTTTCATGAGAGATTCCTTGGATAAAAAAAAATATATATTAACATTGGTCAAAAACGGTCCCATTTTTAAGATACAGGATTTGAAAGAAAAATTTTCAAAACTGGAATTTTTCTTTTATTTTTAAATCGGGTCTTGCGATTGACATAAAACTTGGTACAATTAGAACATGGACCGAAATACACCTTTTAATGACAAACCTTTGTTACTACATGGACCAGTGGCGTAGCTTCAAGCAATTTTATCTACTTTTTAACCAGTTTTTTATTATACCTTTTTTTGGTATCAATGTTATAAATAATTTGGTACATTATATCTTTTTTACTTAGTTTTATATAAAAAAAGGTATTCCTAAATTAGCTTGATAATCTCAACGGTTTTCAAGATATTCTAATTTTAAACTTGCTGGGTACGAAAACTCGACATTTAAAATAAAGAACAATAGCAATTTTCGCAAAAAAATTATTCGCCTATTGCTCGAATACATGCGTTAAATCCTCGTTTTATCCAATTTTTGTAAAAATAAGGATTGTTATTAATTTTAAATAATACCATTTTCGTACCACGCAAGTTTAAAATGAGTATATCTCGAAAATCCTTAAATTTATCAAAGTTCTTTAAAAGTGCTTTTGTAAAACTAGACAGAAAATAAGTATTATGTACTAAATTATTGATAATATTAATTCCAAAAAAATTATAACGAAATAATGGTAGAAAAAATGAATAAAATTGCCCTAAGCTACACCACTGGTCCATAAATGTAACAAAACCCTATCATTAGACAGTGCATTTTGGTTAATGTTTTAACAATATCAAGTTTCATTTAAATTAAAAAACTTGATTTAAAAATTAAGAAAAGATCCTGTCTGAAAATTTTCGTGTCACACCCTGTATCTTAAAAACGATTTTAAGCTATGTTTATATAAAATTTTTGTCTTATTTTTGACCAAGGAATACTCCTTGAGTAAAGACATATGTTTTTTGAATCACCTTGTATACCTTAGGACCAAATATATTTCAGTAGTTGATATTTTAGAGTTCAAGGTAAAGTTTATTATAGAAGCGTGATTTTAATAATAAAATTATCATATTTATTATTATAATTTTATTACACACCGTAATATTATGGATAAATGTATATAATTTGATTTTAAAAAGTGATATAAAAGAGTATAAAATATCAAATAATAACATAATAACATACGGGTGCTAAATGTAAAATTAAGTAATAAAATTAAAAGAACAAGTAATATTATACCGAGTCCTTTCCATAAATAGTGTTCCACATAAATTGATCAGGTGCAGCTAATTTGAACAACCATTTTAAATGTTTCCTTAAAAGTTTTAGACAATATTACGGTTTTAATTTCACTTAAATCTTGGACTTCCATTGTCTTATTTATTTATTGATGTACAACGTTTCGGTTAGGGATGTATCTTCAACCGTTTTCAAGTGATAACTTGAAAACGGTTGGAGATACATCACTAATCGAAACGTTGTGTGTCTATTAACAAATAAAGACAATGGAAGTCCAAGATTTTAGTGGTTTTAAAACCATTTTAAATGCTACATAGGGTCCATTTTATTTGCTTTATTTTTGTTACAAAACAGAAAAAAATATTTAATGACCCATCTTAAGCTTCACTTGAGCCTTTTTTATTGATTTTTGGTTAGTTTTTTGCGATCGTGTCTGGAAAACCTCGGAGACGTCGTTCATGCCGAAGTTCTGGTGCACCAGGTATCCGGAGGTACGTTTTCGGGGTTAAATTTGGATTCGGCGCCTCAAAAAACCCCCATAACAATTTTCGGTTTGTCTTTAGCGGCCGTGTTTTGAAAACCCTCAGAGACTACGTTCAGACCCAGGTTTCGGTGCACTAGGTATTCTAGGGATCGTTTTCGACGTGAAATTTGAATTTGGCGCCCAAAAAAACGCCCCTAAAATGATTTTCGGGTTGTTTTTGGCGGTCTTGTCAGGAAAATTCTTGGAGATGACGTCCACATCCAGGTTCCGGAGCAAAAAACCCCTTAACCGCGTAAATTTTGGGAGAGTTCCACGGAGATGACGTTCATCGGCGTTCCTAAACTCCAGGTACGCTGTATGTTAATTTAAACATCATAATTGTGATCAGCCGCCTTGAAAACCCCCGAGGATCCGATTTGGGTCATTTCTGACTCTTATTTACAAAGTTATTAAATCTTCCAAAAGCCGTCTCAAAAAGTGCATTTTTTTTAATGCATTTTTGGCTGCAGCAATGCAATTTGCGGTTTGTATAAGTCACAAAGTAAGTACATTTTTTACAAAAATTTTTTGGAAGCGAATGCAAAAAACCGCATTCCGATCCGTCTGAGTGCAAAAAATTTCGAGCTTTTGGCCTTTTTAGTGCCTCGACCATATCCGCCAATATGGACTTGGATACGAGTATCCGACATATCACCAGTATAGACATATAGCTTGTTTTCAAAGATGGAATCTAGAAGTAAATCCTACAAAGACACAGTTCATACCATTTCATCATAAAATACGAAATTCATCCCCATCTATACAAAGACAGAACCATCAAATAAACCCACAGCCACATATAAAATACCTAGGCATAAGTTTTGACAATAAGTTTAATTTCAAACACCAGTTGACAAATATGAAAAAGAAAATTATTGTGAGAAGTAAGCATTTTTGGTCCCTACCTATAGAAACCATGGAATCAATATCAAGACTGCCTGCCGTATATACAAGATGCTTTGTCGACCAATTATCGAGTATGGTCAAATACTTCCTGTAGAAAGACATTCCACTGCATAATCCAGCGAATGCATATTTGTATGAAAGAACAGAAATAGAGCCTATTTCAGAGAGAATGAAAACGCTTACCAAAAAATTTGCCAGTCGACTTTACAATCGTGGAACCCCTCATTTTAAACTTCCCAGATAACTACACCAGATAGAGACAGTATCCAAAAAAATGGGTTTCAAAATTTACTACACTATAGAAATGAACTTTAATCATTACTAATATTCTTATATTATCTCTAAAATTAGTTTTTTTTTCGTTATTTTAAACACCCTAAGCTTTGTTACCACTGCCGTATGTACATATTTATTGTTTTTTTTTTGTAAATAGCCTTGTTTTGTATCCCATAATTATTTATAGTTGGTTTAAAATAAAATAATAATTTGTAAAAACTTAAGGCTAAAAGACCTCGGTCGATGGTCTTTTGGACAGTTTTTTTTAAAGTTCAGTAAAAATTGTTTAATAATAATAAAACCAGTATAGACAGTTTCTTGTATTCTTATATTAACCTACGAGCTGATTATGTACTGACACCTATATATTTTAATATATTTAATAAGTAACTTAATTGCAACAGTATTATAGAATATTTATTAATACAAGCCTTATTTAAACTATTTGCGTTCTACAATGTGTGCAAGTGCTCATTAATTACTTCACTAATAAAACAAGTGAATGAAACATCCTGTCCAAGGGCACAACCGCTTCAATTAATCCAAAAATGTCACTAACCTTTAATGTTATACCCGACTTTGTTGCTAACAATGTCACGTTTTATATTTCCACTCAATTACCATTTTCGGATTAGCTGATGAACGCGATGTTATCTCAATCGGATCGCTTTTTTTAAATTAAATTCTGTTCAATAGACTTGTTAATATTGATTAAAATATTTAAATTCAGATTACGCAGCAAAAAGTTGCATGAAAGATCGTGTCATGGGTCGTTAACACGAAGTTTTTTTCTTTTTCTTTAGTCTTTGAAATAAAGAGTGAAAACTTATTATACAGCGAACAAAAACTAACCACGAATCGTAAAAAAGGTAAACTCTGTTTGCCTAGGATAAAGCTCTAACGGTCATTCATATAAAACCCGTGTGACACGGTCACATTTTTGACAACATATCTGGGCGCAGAAATGCTGGCAAATTTTAGCTGAAAAATAACAGGAATTTTACTAAATAGTTGTTTGCAACAATAATTTTTTTTCATAAAATATATTACAGACGCAGGCGCATTGTCAAGTTATTACTAGGGACTTGTATTTTTCACTTGAAAAAATTCTTCTGCGCTCAAAGATTGGGGTAATTATAAAGTAAACAGCGCTGTGTTTACTTTATAATTACCCCAACCTTTGAGCGTAGAACTATAGACACAGTCTTGCTGGTTGGCCGTGTGAACAAGCATGCGAGAAAGAAAAAAGAATAGGTGTATAACCTTTCTCTTTCGCTTAAACATGCTGATTGGTCAACTGCGAGAAGCATGCTGCTGTTTTTATAAATTAATAATTGAGAGCTTTTTTTCTTATGCCTTTATTTTCACTTTTAAACAAAAATATATATATATATATATATATATATATATATATATATATATATATATATATATATATATATATATATATTTTGTATAAAGTGAAAACTATATATACGCCCCGCTAGAATTAACTCTTTAAATTAATTTTTTTAAAAACAGCTTCTGCTGTTGACCAATCAGCGTTTAAGAAAAAGGCACCTATTCTTTTTTTTCATCTTTTCCGGCCCAAACCCAAACTGGTTTTATATTCTACGCTCAAAGGTTGGGGTAATTATTTAAAGTAAAACACAGTTTATATATATATATATATATATATATATATATATATATATATATATATATATATATATATATATATATATATATATATATATATATATATATAAAACCAACTAGTTCTATTAATTTTGGTCCCAGGAATAGGTATGTCTTTTAAACTACTCAGCAAATCCCTCCCAGAAGTAATGGGACACAGCAACTTCAAACCACAGTGTCCTTTAAGGCTTATTTTGGAGGGGGTTAGACGGGTTTTTGGGTTTTGTGCCCGTGGAAACTTTTGATCAGCGTGTTGAAAACTATTACTTTGCAAAGTTTGAAAACAATTGGCCGAAACCCATTTTTCATAGGAAACTTGCGGGGTTCTTTAAAGTGCGTCTATTTCGAAAACAGTTGTTCTAAGAGACCTAAATGGGGTATACATTTTTGACGCAGCGGGAATTATAATAACTTATACTAACTAAGCTTAAAAAATTTATGCCATCTAAAAGAAGTGAGGTAGGCCGTAACTGACGCCCTCTACTAGCAACATAAAAAGCATGGACATGGACATCTCAGTTATTATTAACTTTGGGAAAAGGCAAGTTTACGTTAATTGCATTATTTCGACCTAAGGAATCTGTTGTTGCTCCGTGTCCCATTACTTCTAGGACACCCTGTATATTAATGAAAACCCAATTGTTGTATTTAATAAAAAAGGTTAAAAAATATAAAAATTAATTTAAAACTATTGGGCATCAAGATCAATGTCTATTTCTTGGTCTATATGGTCATTTATAACTTATTATATTTTAGATCAGCTTGCATTTTCACAACTTACTTTTGATTACTCTTTACTAACAAAAAATATACCACCTTAAACCAAACTTACTGCACCCACAGTTTACGTAAAAGCCTTTTAAACATTTATAAGCCATCCATTTAATTTAATTAAAGATTGTGGTGCAGAAGGCGGGTTGATAGATTATAGGCATTAATCTGTTTTTTATAGACTTCCAGCCCCATTTAAGTGGATTTAGTTAATTCCTCTTTATGGGTGAACTAGAAAACAATGCATATTAAATTCTGGTTTATTACCAAAACTAAAAATAATTATAAAACCATAAATTAATCATAAAGATGCCTAAACAAATTTGTTTCTTATTACTTTTTTTTTTCTCATAGTCAATAGCCTATAACCAGGATACACAACGGGCGATTCTTGTTTTTTGTTAATAAATTCTGACCACTGAAACTAATTTTTAACACTTATATTTTTTTAATAATCCATTTTGTCTAATAAAACTATAACCTTCAATATAATTTGTTAGTTAGTCAAAAAGCAATAATAATAGCAATAGCAAGCATAATATATAAACAGTAAAATTTTAACAATAATGTTAAAATAATATTAAAAAGGTTATATCCGTTTCATATGGAATACTATAATTACTAAATTGATTGGCAATGAAAAAACTAAAATAACCATAATTATACATCATAACAATGATTCTGTTGTCCTAGATCATTTGATCATTAACGTTAATAACCATGTGCCATCTAAGGGTATTCTTTAGGTTAACAAATACCCATATAGTTTCTTTATTACATTTACTAGAAGGAGCAAAAAATATTTTATATCATTAAAATGAAACAAAATTAAGTGACTTAAAATACTGAGATGGAGCTCGGGAAAGAGGTGAAAATTTTAACTTCCAATAAAATTTATAATCCGAAATAAAAAAAATTACTTTTATTGTACATTTTTTTAAAAATTAAAATATTGTATAATATGTACAAGGTGGTCCAAAAATATACAAATAATATATATATATATATATATATATATATATATATATATATATATATATATATATATATATATATATATATATATATATATATATATATATATATATAATTTGAGCATTTTTCAACCAACCAGTAAAGGGAAACTGCTTAAATACTTCTCAACGTGATATCTCATTATACCTGGACTCTGAAATCAATAATAAAAACACCATATCGATTTATCAGTGCAATTTAGATCATTAATTTATAATGTCATTGCCAAAACTGAACAATTTTATCGGGAATTTCAAAAAGAATTCTCACATTTCCTTTTGTTTACAGCTAATTCCACACATGCACTCCACAGTTACGCAAGACAATAAAACAAATTTGTCACATTTAGAAATCAATTTATAAAAAAATATCAGGATTTATTCAAATGCTCAAATATTCCTCCATTAACTGCCAGACAATAACCCAAACGATTATAAAACTCATTTCTTACGTTGGCAAGTTGGTACATCTATATTCTGGCTCATTCAGCGGAAACAGCATTCCTTAGCTGGTCTAAATTTTCATATTTTTTATTGGTATAAAGCTTAGTTTTTAAATGTCCCCATAGAAAAAAATCGTTTGGCGAAAGATCCGGAGACCTGGCTGGCCGAGATATTGCGTGGTTCGGGCATATGATGTCGTTATTAAATGCGTTGTTCAAGTATTCGCGCACAGCTTTGGTACTGCGTGCTGGGCAGCCATCCATTTGATACCAAACTTTGATTTTTTCCGAGCAAGGTTGTTCAAAGCAGACAAAATTTGTTAATCTAAAATTCGAAATACTCCGCATTCAAATTTCGGTCAAGGAAAAATGGTCCAAGGATATGGGGCCGAAAATTCCCGCCAAAACATTAATTTTTGTGGATTTGAGTCCTTTCTCAACAAATCGATTTTGGTTTTCGTTACTCCAGTACCGGCAATTTTGAATGTTGGGTTTTGTTCAATGTAAAAGTGCATTCGTCAGTAAAGAAATATTTTGTTTTAAAAAACCTCTGTCAGTTTTGCCTCTCCATCATCTCAAAGCAAAATTCCCGTCGTATTTTGTTAGTCTCTTAATTCTTGTTGTCTTTCGTACTTGTAAGGTGGTATTTACATCTTTTTAAAATTCAGATATGGTGGTGTAGTTTTTCCGTAATGTCCTCCAATTGTCTCGTGCTAATGTTTCCTTCCCTCCTTCACGAGTATCATTAAATCCCTCTCGTTTGTACAATTTTCCGTTTTCACTTAGATTCAAATTTTTTTTATCGTCCGTTCTATTGTCGATTTCTTGGTATTGGCCTATTGGGAAAATAGGCGCAAACAGTCCGCTATTTCGATAACTATTTCCCTGATAAAACCATTTTACAATAGTGATTTTTTCTTGATTTGAGATTCATTTTTTAAAAATGATGTGACATTGATCTGACAACTTGAGGTAAGAGGTTATATTTTATTATTAACTTTAATAATACAGGGCGCGTAAGAACATAGGAGATTCTCTTATTTTGCATTTTTCTTAGCTGGCGAACTGAAAGAGTTGAAATTTGTAATTTTAAGCTTTTCGTGTCTTTAAAAAATCCATAATATTTTCTTCTAAAATAATTAGGGGCCAATATTGGACCACTTCAAAATTTACATGGATTCCCTATGTCCCGCTCGACGGAGCAACACCCGGTATATATATATATATATATATATATTTATTATATATAATATATATATTATATATATATTATATATATATATATACATATATATATATATATATATATATATATATATATATATATATATATATATATATATATATATATATATATATATATATATATATATATATATATATATATATATATATATATATATATATTTTCATTAAAAATGACTTTGTTAATAATTATTTCAAAAAGATTTATAACATGATAATATCGAGTGTGTAAGAATTCAACGAGTGTTGTGTTAATCACACGAGTGTTGTAGTCATGCTTACACGCATGTAAGATGCACAACGTTTTATCTGCAACCGAAGAATAAGGAAATACGAAAACGTTGATTATTAAGTAGGCATTTGTTTTTTTCTTAAAAGTTAGTTAATCCTGTCAAGTAAACGCGAGTACTTTTCACACAGAAAAATCATTTAAAAAGTACCATGAGCGATTTCGAAAATCACCTTTCAGACGGAGAAATTGCCGTAGTACGTCCCCGGAAGAAAATATACAACCAGTTTTTGACATGGTGGGATATCGAAAAGGTAAAAAATCAATGCAATGAAAAAGTAAGTAGTTTACCAGCCTGAGTGCGAACCAAACTGATTAACAGCGAAATTCATTATAGTTAGACCTTCACTATTATCCTTATCCTCATGATCCGCAAGGATTATTTTAAAGAAATGTAAAAATGTGTTATTAGCATTTATTATAGTTAGGAATTGAATTTTTTTAAAAAAATATATGTTTTGGATATTTTTAGTGGGTTTTTATTATTACAAAAACAAGTAAAAGATGTATAACACCACTAGTTGTATTATGAGTCTCATAACCTCATCATACCTCAAATAGTAAAAAAATATTTATATAAAATGGTTCTGGCTACACGGTTGTGGATAAATAAATATAACATACTTTTGCTATCTTATTACAATCAAAAAGTCGCCTATTTATTTTAATATATGTTTTCTTTAGTAAACCATACTTGCTGTTAGGCCTTTATTGTTCTTTTAGAAAAACTAAAACTTAACGTAATCCACGTTTCTATGGCAAGTCTACCACCGTCGTCTAAATAAAATTAATGTATAAAATCTAAATTAAAATTAAATAAAATAATCATTAAATTTTTTAAAACTGATGCTAAAATTTTAGAGATTCTGGGATCGTTTTATAGAATGTTGGAAGTAATGTCTTAAATGACATATTATTAATCAGCTGTGACTGGTATATTAATTATTTTTAAATATAAAATATATAATTAAAATACCAGTCACAACAGGTTAATATGTCATTTATGACATTACGTCAAAAAAAAACGATCTCAGAGTTTTGATAAATTTTTATATTAAAATTTTAACATATTTGGTTTCAATTATTATTAAATTTTTAGTTAAGTTTTTAGCTCAAAAACGGTGTTAGACTTGCCACCGAAACACAGATTGGTATTTAGATTTTGGGGTTCATTTTGGTGTTTCAGGCAATCCGCGAGTTCATACGGGTCAATAGGGCTGAGCACACTTAGTCTCTATACTCCGGGACCAGGACCGAAGCAATCCCATTGTATAAATATTTTTTGCGAGTACTTTGCCAACAAGAACTTTTTGATACATGAATCTGCCACGACAATATAGAACATATCTTTATATATAAACTTAAACAATCTTATATCAAATTAAAAGTGCAATTAGCAGGCTAAAAACTTTACTAATCCGAGCTGGTAGATAATCTTAAAAGTACTTAATAATACTAAAATCTTGAACTTCCATTGTCTTTATTTGTAAATTGATACACAACGTTTCGGTTAGTAATATATTAATATTTATTTTTAAAACGGTTAAAGAAACATCACTAACCGAAACGTTGTGTATCAATTAACAAATAAAGACAATGGAAGTTCAAGATTCTAGTTTCATTGAAACCATAACATTGTCAAACACTTTTAAGCAAACCTTAAAAGTACTATTTTGTACCTATTAAAAAATTATTAATCCTTTATAAAAGGGACTACTTTAACTTACCACTGGCCAAATTTTGAAGTTTGAATATTCTTGATGGAATACTAGGTACTCACCTAAAAAAAAAAAAAAACAAATTATAATGTGGCTAATAAATGTATATGGATCTACTATTTTTAGAGCTTACTTTCAATAAAGTATACCTGGAGTTATTAGACCTCTAATGGCAAAATAAAAAAACATAGACATCGGTTATTAAAAATGCCCATTTTTTTTAGTTTTCTTGCCTTAAAAAAAGGAACTTTTACGCTTTGGACACCCCTAGATTATGAAAAACATTATTTTCTATTTTTTTGGTAAGTCGGTGTCTGTCTGTTGGCAGTTATAACTTCCAAAAAAAATTATATTTGAAGTACTGATAATTTAATATTCGGATATAAGGGGGTTGTAGAAATGGAAAGAAAAGATCACATCTACTTGTATGCAAATTTTAAGGTTTTTTGGATCAAGTAATTTAAAAAAATATATTTTTATATACAGGAAATAATTTTTTAAGTGAAATTTTTATATTTCCTTAGTTTTTATTGTGTCAGGTAAATATTTAACTTGACCTTATTTATCATCCCTATTATTTTTTAAATAAATATATGGGGAAAGTAGAAGTTAACATGTACCTATATGATATTGGCCAAATTTTTGTTATCTCTGGGATCTGGGACAGTTTCCGATGTCTTATATGGCCCAAGTGTACGTATTATGGGTGCTGACTTTTTAGATGTTTAAATGTGAAATAACCATCTTGAATATTTTTTCCACAGAATCCTGAAGATTCTTGGGAAAATAAGTTAATTTAAAAAAAAAGGAGATACGACATGAAATTACCATTTTTTAGTGAAACACTTAATTTATTGGTATGATTTTTTTTTAAATAGTCTTATATTTCTATACTTTGTAATACAAATAACTTTAAATTTATATTTACCAATAACCGAATACATTTAATAATATGTTTAACGTTTACCAATATTTATTGATAATAAACATTAGACTTTGACGGGATACTAAGTTTTTAGTTTTGGCCTTTCAGGTATTTATTATTAACCTTAACAATTATATTAACAATACATTTATTCTGTTGGTACTAAAAATAAAAACAAAGTCATTTTTATTGAAACGTATTGGAAAAAAGGGGACATTTTTAAAAACGAATCATCAATAAATAAGGTTTCCAATTAAGAAAATATTAATTTTATCTCTCCTTTGTTTAAATTTAAATCATTATCCTAATCATTATATGACCTCTTTAGTACTCTTTGGATGACCCTGTACACAGCCTCCAGCATATTAAAACTAAATTCCTTTTGGATAAATTTAACTTGCATATTTTGGAATTTAAGTTAAACTAAAACTTTATTTACAAAACTGATCATTACGACAAATTTTAAACTTGTAATTAGGCAGAAGGTTTTAAGTACTACATTTTTAGAATCTACATTCTTAGGCAGTGGATATTCGTCCACACAGTGCAGTGGATGAAGAATATTTTTGACTAAATATTGATTTTTTTTATTAAACGTTACATCATATTATAAGCATAGACAAATTATATCTTTATCTATGTCACTTAAAGCAGTGGGATAAAAATTAAATATGCCGTACAATTTTTTTGCACAAAAACCACATAAATTATAGGTAGAAAAGAATACACCAAATTTTTTAATTGTTAAAGCAAAGCATCGCATTTTGAATGACATTTGTAAATTTTAGTTTTTAAAGCAAATGAATGACATTCTGCTTTGTAAATTTTTTCATACGTAATATAAAGAGTGTATCGAATAATGTTAAATGTTAATTAGAAAACTAAGTTGATTATAAAAACGTTGTACGAGTTCTTTTATATAAACCTATTATTTCCCACGCTAAGATACCATTTTGTTTAAAAAGACTTCAAACAAAATGGTATCTCAGTGCGGTTTAAATTTTAAAATTTACCCTTTCGAAGGAAAAATGTAAGATTTTATTCACAATTTTACTTTTAATTTGCCAAAGTCCTGTTTCATATTATGTACGCTTTAATTGTTGTAACTCCTGCTTGACGAATAGCACTAATGATGGTTTTTACCGAAATTTCTTTGCTAGAATACTAATTTGAATAAAAATTTTGCACGAAATAAAAAGTTTCTTTATTTTTATATTATAAGTAAACTTGGCGCTTTACCTTTCTTTTGGCAATAAGATGTTAATAATACACGTACACACAAGTTCATTATATGTATAGACAAATAATATATTTAACTTAGTGTCCCTTACATGTGTGAACAAATAATAAAAAAATATATTATTTGTTCACACTTGTGTGGACAATTATATGAACAATATTATTCGTCCACTATGTGGATGAATATCCATTGCCATATGCTTAAATGTTAACGCTCAAAACATAACTCAGCTAACTAAAACAAGACGAAAGTTCCTGAAAGATAAATAAAAGCGGTGTAAGGTATATATAATGCTTTTAACAGTTACACCAAAGTTGTAGATTATACTGTTTATTTTCAAGAAGTAAATTGTCGATTTAACTGTTAAGCTTGTTATAGGGTAATCACTAAGTAATCACTGTAATAATTTTATTACAGTAATTTGGGCTCTAGTTTCTTGTATAAAATATCGAAAACTATTTTAGTGGGCGTGGGTCCACCTTCAAGAATCTCGTTGTTAGGTTGTTAGAGCTAAAAAGTTTCTTTTTTATTTATAATAATAAATATATTATTACAGGGTTGATCACAATAAATTGAGTCTATGAAGTATAAAATTGCAAGTTAACAAAATGGCAATTTTCTGTTATTTAATCGGGTATTATAGCACTCAGTGGTGGCTCGTGGTTTGTCTAACAGAACATCATACACCCCATTTAGATAGGTAATATCCAATTTTTTATTTAAGATAGAAACGGATTATAATTGCCATTGTAATAAAAGCAAATACATACCAACACTATTTTTTGAAATAAAAGTCCATTTTTATGATTTTGCTAACAATAAACTTTTTAATCACATTTTTATTTCAAGTTCAAACTAAATCATAACTTTTTTATAGAGATTATTGCAACAGCATTTAATCTTTTTTGCCCATAGTATTTCCCAGAAAAACTTTTAATTAGTTTTAATGTTAAAAAAACCGTTCCATCTCAGTTATTGAAATGGTAACCAATATTTTTAAAACCTAAACAATTTGGTTAAATGCAATAATTCTTGTCTTTACTGCCTATAAAAAAGACAGGCTTATTTTCAATGCGAAGGCGGGAATAAACAACCGGATACAAGCTTATGGGCCAAATTGCAATAGCCCCGAAGCCAACTGCGTCGTCGCGTCATCTTGTTGTCATGGCTACCGCGTTGAATGTTGCTAATTCCTGGCTTTACCGTCCACGGGCGGTTTTTCGAGAGCCTAGCCGAATCTCAGATCTCGGCAGATCTCGGCTGCGCTTGCATAAGACTGTAGAGATGTCGTGCAGTATAATTTGTTTTGAATATTTGTCACTTACTTGCAAGCCGCCCCTAATGGTACATTTTAAAATCGATTAGATATTGGATATAAAAGTAAATATGTTTATTAATGATATTTATTGCTGATGCAGTAATTTTATTGTTATTTACTCTTTATATTATATCCTAGAACTGTTGCCAACATTTTTAATAGAAGCACTAATTTCATTTTACGTAATTAATTTTATAGTAAGGTAAGTGAAATATTGACAAGAGATAAAGCGACTTAATACTTTCCATAACTTTTAATCAAAACTATTTCGTGTTCGTTTTTAGTAAATAAAAAATTTCTTAATTTATTTTATACGAGATATCTAAAATTTAAATTAGAAAATAGAAAAATGTTACAATAAATACTTGAAATGTCAAAACATAAAAAGTCAATATTCTGTTACAGTCTAGAGTATATTACTACTTTTAATATATACCGTAAAAAGTAAACTTACAATTAAATTAATTACATTCTTAGCTAAAATAAATACAAAAAAATTCTTTATTAAAACATACCGAAAAAATGTAACGCTTTAAAAAATGAACCAATAAAATAAGGTGTTCCATTAAGGAAATATTAATTTTATGTCCTTTTTTTGATTTCAAATCAGATCATTTTCTTAAGTATTCTTTTAGATTCTACGGCAAAAAATACAGAGTGCTATTTTGCATTTATTATAAATATAAGAAAAGCCAGAAATATGGCGCTATTTAGTCCATGTTACGACCCTGGTTTTTATTTAATTTTACCATAAGAGTACATTGCTGATATTTTTTTACCCGTTATACCGATTTAAATGGATTTTTTTGTACTGTAGCTAAACTAATTTAAAAACGACATAAACAAAAACAAATGAACCAAAATTTGTCCCAGTGATCCAAAGAGACGGTAATTATGGCTACTTATTCAAATAACCAACAAGAAGACTTTAAGACTCTTTGTTGTTTTTGTATTCTCAAGTTTAGCTACAGTATAGTTTTCCACGATTCAAAAATCGGGGAAATATAAATAAAAATAAAAATATTAAGGACTGACAAGACATATATATATATATATATATATATATATATATATATATATATATATATATATATATATATATATATATATATATATATATATAATATATAAATATATATATAAAAAAAATATCAAAACCAGAGTAGTGGGGATGCAGTCTTTTTTTGAATTATTGAAAAGGGATTGGTGGCCTGGATTTAGTAATGAAACCCTTTTCTGTTTTGTCAAGCTTTCGAGAGTTTATTCCTTTCTCCCTTCTTCAGGACTAACTGAAAGTAAAGTTTTTACAGTTCAAAACCTACCTAAAAACTTAAAAAGATTGAACTCACAAAGTGGGTTGCGTGAGAACAAGCAGTATCCATGCGGATAATCGCTTTATCTCCATATTTGTCTTACGAACTACATCTTTAAGGAAAAATTAAAAGAAAACTTAAAAGAAAACCGATTGGGAGCACGCGGAAAAACGCGGTTAACAGTTCTGACAGAACGTTTAAATTGTCTGAATGGATCAGCGACAATCGTAACTAGAGAACTTCGATTCAGAAAAGGAAGCGAGATTAATAACGTGTGAAAGAAAGAGACATATCTTGTTTATTTCTACGGCGCAGGATCTATTACAATAATTTGAAGCTTGTTTCATCGAATCTTGTGCATTACCTGACTTAGTAAATTAATTTTATATTATTTTTATTTTTAAATAATTATTGTTAAATGTATGTATAGACATCTGGAAAACAGTGAAACACCCAACGCTTCCCGCCATTTTATTTTTAATTTAAAACTTTGGTCTGTGACTTTAATTTTAGAAGAAAATAGGTATGAAAATGACTTCACAGCGGAAAAGGAGGGGAAACACTGTCTCCCAAAAGTCCAGGAAACAAATTATTAAGATTCTTAGAAAGAATTAGTCGTCAGGAGCTGGACATAATTCCCACGATTTTTCTTGTTCTATCCGTAATAAATAACTGTAAACCGTGCTGAAATCTGAGATGTCATTTTTTTTATTAAGAGCGTTGGATTCAAGGTTTATATGGACCACTAGGAATAGTCTTTTGTAATATGAATTAACATTTTCTAAGATCTCAGCTCTCCCAGTCCGTCTGGTGACCAACATCAAAACATGTCCCTACTATATGTATATATATATATATATATATATATATATATATATATATATATATATATATATATATATATATATATATTTATATATATATATATATATATATATATATATATATATTATATATATATATATATATATATATATATATATATATTTATATATACATAAAAATACCTTCTATTATATAAAAATTACATTAATATTAAACTTAAGATGTATTTACAGGATAATAAATATTAAAAAAAAACAATTGATACGGGAAAAGTCCCCTTAATTTTAATTTTAAACAAAATAAGTAAGAAAATTTTAAAAATTTTTAAAATTATATCCCTTCTACTTTAAGTAATAAACTTAAAAATATAAATCTTTATTCTTTATGACATGTCCATTGCCACCATCCCCTACCTGAATTTAAATTTTAACTGTCAGCTGAGACCCTGTATATATATTATATATATAATATATATATATATATATATATATATATTAAAATTATATATATATATATATATATATATATAATATATATATATATATATATATATATATATATATATATATATATATTTATATATTTAAGATAATTATTAAATCATAACATAAGAACAAATACCTGTTTTTACTGATTTGAAACCCTTTTATGGCAGAAAGTAATATAAATAAATGTCAATTCTAAGGCCAAATGTCACTGGTTACAACACCCGAAGAGAATACACATACGCACAATAATTGTTTTGCGCACTCTCATGGTCCAGATTATACTAACAAATTATTTAGCAGAACACTTTTGATTTCATTTAGTTAACGCGAAATTAGCTTAAATGAAAAACCGGGGCTCTTCCTACGCAATTTTATTGAGTACTTTGTAAATTAGTTTTAAGAAAAACACTTCATTATTTTAACAGTAAAAAGGAGTAATACATGGAAGATTCTTGGCCAAAAATAAGTCATAGCTTTGTGTAGATTTAAAACGGCTCAATTTTTAAGATACACTAAATAGTAATAGAATAAGTAAAATAAAATCACAATTGGGATTTTCCGTTTATTTTGAAAATTGATTTGTTTACTAAAAAGAAACATGGTAAAGTTAAAACATTAACCGAAATACCCCTATGATGATAAACTTTTGTTACTGGTATGGACCGGCAATTTTATTCATTTTTTGCCATTCTTTCATCACAATTTTTTTGGTATTGGGATTATTAATAACTAGATGAAAAGCCTGTCTCCGCCAGGCGAAAACAAATAAGTACCTCTTCCGTAAGACGCCTTCCTGGCTAACGGTAAAAAACTTTTTGCTCCTATTTTTGTCCCGGGCGAAATTCAAAAAAGGGCTTCGTTAGGTTCAGCCACCTAAAGACTAGCACTTGCCAAATTTCTATTTTAGCTCAAGCCATAACTTAGAATCACGTGGACGACAAATAAATATTTACCACCTACATATAAATATATCCACAATGAAATTATATATATATATATATATATAACATATATATTTTGGTTATACATTTTTTGTTAGTTTAATAAAACTTGATTTTGGGTATTTTTTAAACTTGCTGGTACAAATAGAGTCATTTAAAATTAAAGACAATAGAAATTTTAAAAAAAAAATCCTTTTTGAATCATTTATTCTCTTTTTTTTTCATTTTTTGTAAATTAAAATTTAATATTAATTTTTAGTTAAGATATAAAAATTATTTTCAGCATTACCTTACCAAACCTAGTTAACTATAGCTTCTAAAAATAAAAAGGTGTTTTTTAATAATACGAAAACAAAAAATTGGGCCGAACCTCAATTTGACAATTTGAATTTTATTTTTTCTGACCCACGTTAATGAAAAACAGGCTTTCCTTTGACAAATTGTTAAGTACCTTTAAAAAATTGTACTAGGTTTAAACGGAAAACTTATATTTAAAATATAAAAACACAAATATTATTTGTGTTTGGAAAATGTTGCTTTAAAATGGTGTAGAAATAATGTTAAACTCAGAAAATGTATTTATTTTATTTATTTTTCTTTAATTACCTGTTGTAATAAATTAAAAAAATATACATATATTTTTTAAATAGTTGTTACTGTCTTATAGCAATTTAAAGAAACTGGCGAAAGGGTTTTAACAATTATGTAGTAATAGTTAATTATTTAAAATATTTTAATAAATAATGGCTTATTAACAGCAAATAATAGGGACGATATACAGTATGAAGTGCATAAGTTAACAACGATGTAGATAAAACAGTGAGGAAGAAAAACTACCATATTTACCACACATTTTGGTAAGGTCTAAATTAAAATGTAAAATGTTGATTAAACAGTGCTAAAAATAAATTAAAGAAGGTATTTATTAATTATGTTGTACACCAAACGCAAAGTCTTTTCGGAATAATATGATTTTTATGGGCAACCCTACCCTTCTAAAATATAAATTCTGGCTATGTCAATATCCTTCATGAAAAAAAGTAAATACTTCATTCAAAATATTCATAAGACAGTTCACTTCTACTACCACAACTTTAACAAAAATAAAATTAAATCGGAGAGACAGAATATCAAGCGTTGTAATATCAACTTATTCTTAAGGACTATAAATATTTGAAATGGTTGAGGAAAACCTTAACTGAGACATCAATAAAAAGCAACTAATTCGGTCCTTAGTTGACCTTGACCCGCGTTCTTGTTTTTAGCACTTTATTCTGCAGCAATTCATTTTTCATATAACCTTACACTAGCAAATGCGAATTGTGTCCCTGCGAAATATCCGTACCATCCTGCCTTTGAAATTTGAATGACGTAGAAATATGGCTATTAAGGAAATTAATTTTACATTTACCCAAAATTTAATTAAATAAAACGATGCACGAACTGAATCAGAATTCTTTCAATAATATTATTTTTTCTGAAGAATCAACTTTTATGCTTAACGACACAGTTAACAGACATAATTATCGATACTGGGCAGATGAGAATCCTCACTGCACCCAATATCCTAATAAAGTCAACGTTTGGCCAGGTATAATTCAAAGCCAAATAATAGGCCCATTTTTTTGTTGGGGAAAATTTAAATTTAGAGCAATATTTGCGCATGTTAGAGGATCAAATATTACCTAAAATAAAAAAATAATTAGAAGAGGTCATAATTTAAAATTAACATGGTTTCAGCAAGATGGAGTCCCTGCACATTTCGGCAAAAACGTAAGAAGATTTTTAGATGCTACTTTCCCAAATAGTTGGATCGGCAGAAGAGGTGAAATAAAATGGCCAGCGAGGTCCCCTGACCTTACGCCCTTGAACTATTTCCTCTGGGGTCATTTGAAAAATAAAATGTTTACAACAGAACCGAAAAATATTGATGTACTTAAAGACAGAATTAGGACCGAATGTGAATTGATAGCTCCAAAATGTTATTAATAAATTTTATTACAACTTGGGGCATTGTCAAGTTGTTCAGAGAGGTCATTTTCAGCACTTAATTAAATGAGCTTTTTTCGTAATAACTGTATTTATTATTTTAATAAAAATTACCTCATATCTTTTAAACTGATGGATTTAGGTATAGGATACGAAACAGGTACTAGTGCTAAACTTTTGCGTAGATTTAGAAAGTAAACTGAAAATAATTCTATTTTATTTAAAAAAAAAACACAACATGGGTTTATTCCGTGTTTGTGAAGCGCTCTGTATACTTGCAATATTTTTTAACTTAAATATTACCAAAGATCTACAACTTTTATCTGAAATATTTTTTGATCAGAGGCGGCGTTTTCGAAATATTGAAGGGGTCCAGGACTTTGGAGGAACACTGTGTATACGAGTAAAACATTTATAGCATTTTATCATTATATCCTAGTTTTTCATATAAAATATTTGACTAATAAAAAGTTTACACCTTTGCATCGCTTATCAAAATTTAATTAATATTTACTGGATTGAATACACATGGTATACAGACTACTTTTTACTCATTAGCTCTTAGGCTTACACATATTTTTTTTAGATAATTCTTGTTACCTAGTGACTTTTTACACGTTTCTCATCACAAAAAATCAATGTTCACATTAAAAATGCTCAAATTAAGAAGTAGTAAATGACAACTTGATAAGGCAATTTATGTATTTATCTTTTAATTGATTTGTTAATTAAAAATTTCCAGGTTAGAGATATGAGATAAGAGAATTATTTTAAATATTAAACAATAAACTACATCATCTTTGCCCATGTTATAGCATAAATTTGTTGGTTAATCCTCTTGGGACAAGAAAAAGCACTTTATTTTTATCACCAAAACATTTAAAGCGTTAATAAATCTTAAGAATGTATGACCCAAGAAGGAGGTTATTTTTATTTTAAAAAAAATTAAACGTTGGCAAATATGCTGTCGTTACATAAAACAATAAAAAATTTAACTGCAGTTAAAACAAACTCTGATTTAGGTAGTTCACTCGTAAAACGGCTTTTCTTAAGAGTGCATTTACGCTACACCTTAGGGGTCGGGCGAAAGGACGCGGAGACGGTGGGCGGAGACTAACAAACTCCCACTACCACAATTTTCTATAGCCGCATTAAAAATATTATATTTTATTTAGGTTCTTCCAAATTCGGTGTATCAATGCGATGTTGTTTCCGATTGCAAGCCTTTTTTTTATCTTTATGACAACTCACGAAGGATTATTATATATGTATATTATATCCTACGGATTATATATACATATATAAACCTAAGTACCAAAGAACGTGAGTGTCGGGTTTTCCGATATTTAACCCATTTCTTCCCCAGTTGTTCCGTCAACGTTGTCCAACACTGAAACACAAATGTTGCATTTCCAGCACCTTTTAGACAACCGGTAGTGCCACCACGGACGTTATTTTAAATAACTACTACCTAAATATGTCTGCCCGGCGGGGCTGGGATTCGAACCCGGATCGCCGGCGCGGCGAGCCAAGGCTCTGACCACTACGCTACAGGAGATAACGTTTTTCGGTAACTATTTTTCACTTAAATGACATAAATTATACACCATATTAAAGGTAAGGAAATAATATATGCCCCTGCTGTAACGGATTTTTGAAATATAGGTCGAGTTAAGAGAAAATAGTATCTAAACATAACCGATTTTAGGGTGACTTTTACTCAAGGAAATATTAAAAACTAAATCCAAATTTAAAAAACTATTACAGCAGAAGCCTAGATTTAAGTGTTGGCTTTCATAAAGTTTTTAAAAATTATCGATAACTTATACCGTTTATGAGAAAAACATTATGCCCCCAACCCCAAATTGGATCCAATTTTCGCGGCGCGAATGGACTCTTAAGAATTTAATGAAATTGAAATATAGGGTTAATAAAAGTGGCTTTTATCTAACTGTAAAAAAAAACGACTTTTTTATCGTCTGTGAAACGGGATATTAACAATCAAATTGTGCATAATTAACATTGTCGATATCAGTCATGTTTGAAAGCTGTGCATTCATTTCGGAATATCTCGAAAACTGTTCATACGATATTTTGTAAAAACTGATGCAATATAAATCAAATTATTAGAAAATAAAAAAACTAAATTTTTTGATCGTTTTTTTTTTTAAGATATTGACTGTGTTGTGTACCGTCTCCTACAAAAATAATTTTTTCAAGCATCGAGAACCTCTAACTTTTGGTAAAGCCTATTCGATCTTATTTGGAACATCGTTAAATTTGTGGTACATTCAAAATACTGCTATACAAAGGAAACTAAAAAAGAAAAACATATAATGATCCGTACTGATACTAGAGTCAAGGAAATCCCGACCCGATTAACAATCAATTTTTGATAATGGAAGAGACGAAGATAAGAGATGCTCATCCAAGTCTCGATTTGACTTGTGAACTTACTTACTTACTATAGGGCGATAATTCTGTTAACGAGTGTCGCGAGTGAACTCAGGGCCGTATTTAGGCGGTGGCAACATGGGCGCCCGCCAAGGGCGCAGCTACTTGGGGGGCGCAAAATCGGCTATGAAAAATATTTTTTTTATTAGTTGTTGGTACCATAGTTATATTATTAATTTTTATTGACAAAATTATATAAATAAATTACAACAGAGCAATTTTATAACACATTTTTAGCTTAGCTTCTTCTTCTTCCTCTTAGAGCTTAATTCTTTAATTATTTTTATCATATTAAGACTGAAAAAATATATGAATTAATCAACGAACTCAAGGACTAAATTAACGCAACGCCAGTTTGTAGGAGGGTGTTTATTTTGATCTGTTTGTTTTTTTTTGGAAAAAAGTAAACAAAATGCCAGATCTCAAAAACCAAAATCAAGAAATTACCTTGAAAATGTAATAAAATTATTCAAAATTATTGGTTTTTGTGTTAATATAGGCAACATCGATTTAAATATAAACATTTATTAATATGACAGTTCCAAGCACCGGCAACAGACCGCTGCTGCATTCGTTTAATAAAAAGTAATAGTAAATCAGGTGTTGTACGACACTTCGATGTCATTTTATCTCTTTCTAGTAGGTTGTATTATTCAATAACACGTTTTGTAAACAGACTTGATCAACAGCAATCAATTGAGCATCTAAATAAATGTCATATCTGTCTGTCACTTCAGATAATAAACAAAAATAGTTTTCGGTTTTAAAAATAATTTTTAACAATAAAGAATCATTGATTTATAAAAATGTAATTTATGGTGCCATGCCATAAACATTGAAAAAATTATTATTTCTGGAGTTATGTTATTTAGTGTTTTAATCAATGTTGCCGATGCAGTGTGTTTACAAGAACTATCCCTCCTTGCCCCTCGAAATATATTAATGCCAAACAAGGTTTGTTTACTTTATTTCTATCTAAGAATTCGTTGGAATTAATAATAAAATATGAATGTATCCTGAAATCTATAGCGAGAATGTAACTCTTTGAATTTTTTTAAGTATTTAAGCTGCGGATAAATTGGTATTTTATAAATTTGAGGCAGCACTAGTTCTTTTTTTGTTGCATATTATTTAATTTATTAAAGTATAAATGTTACGTTTTAGTAGCCCTGCTATGCCCAGTATTTTTATAACTACGATTTTGTTGTTGAGAAAATTTATTCTAAGTTTAATTATCCGCAAATAAGGATGTATAGTTAATTTACATTCCACTTTTTTCAGTCAGATACAAAATTGGTAATTTAAAGAAACAAAATTCTCGGTTCAAAAAACTTTAAACCTACAACTTTGCACTTTAATGTTGTAAAATTTTTGGGGAATAACCCCCGGAATACCCGTTTTCGTTGGGGGTGTTCATACTCCCCAAATCCCCCGGCGTGTGGGGGGGGAGCGCAAATGTTAAGCCCAGCCAAGGCCGCGGCCATAATAAGATACGGCCCTGAGTGAACTACCTTAAGTGACGTTTCGGTTGGGTTAGTAGTTTGATGGGTGTCTTTCGGCAAACCCCACGAGCTGTTGTGTGAGGATCCTCCGTCAAACTGTAAGTTTTAATTGAAAAACATTACTTATTCATTAAAAAAGGTGGCTTTAATAAGAATATAAACTTTTAATTGCAAACCATTTTATCTGTTAAACTTTTGGTCAGTCATATTGGGTTGGACAGCTGAGAAAGCACTGACAACAAAAATGCTGCGTTACATCAAAGAAGAGTGTTTACAAGTAAAGTTGGATGGTTGGTTGGTTGGTTTAGGCGCGATTGGTCGCTTGTCCATATTTTTACTGCAATCTATTGGCTTATTGTGCTCTCCTTTTTTGTTACGCATGAACACACCACTAAATGTTAGACCAGGTGACACATGCAACCGACTCAGAAGTTATCTTCTGGACCATTTGTCTATTGTGGTTTGATAGTGCCAGGACTGGCTCTGGGCCGTTAAAATTTTTAGATAAACCGATTCTTCATCGGCTAGTTCATCTGCTTTTATACACCAGAGTTTTTTTTGTATTGTTCCTAAATAAGTTCTTTTAGGTCGCTTAAGCACTTTATTGTAATCTTGGATGTAAAACGATAAGAGTTTTAAGCTTTCAGGTAGTCTAAATTTTTGAAAGAATGCATACACTACTCAAAAAAAATAACTTAACACTTTTTAATAAACTTGTAAAATATTAGCTTGGTGTTTTTGGACAAATCGGTTTTATAGCTTAAATTAAAGGTCTTGTAAAAATACCTAATTTATGTCAGATAAAATGTCTTGTAGCTTTAATAGTTTTTGAGATATTGACGTTATAAATTTTAAAAATAATCGTTATTATTTCAAAAACTATAAGAGATACAAAAAAATTTATGGAACAAAAAATACAGCTTTTTAAATTGTCTATATAAAAAGTTTCATAAATATTTTTGATATGATAAATATTAAAGGAGATATATTATATATCTAACACTCTATTTTGTACCATTTTTAATTTGTAAGTTTTTTTTTAGGAATTAATGAAAAATCAAATAACACATTCTTTGATTTATTGCTAAAAAATGTGTGTCGTTTGAAATATGTAAGCTTGATCTAAATGTAATTAACGCCTTAAAAGTTACAAATGAACTATGAGGTGTACCGTTAATTTTTTTAAGCAGTGTATGTTATGGTTGTGATATTCTTTTTTTACATTATCTTGAACACATGCTTGGATAGCATAGATTTCCGCCTGACATACTGTGGCTTGCTTGCCTAATAAAAGCCTTGCTCCAAATACACCAACACCTACTTTATAATCTGTCTTTAAACCGTTTGATGTACCAAACCAGACTTCTGGAAAGTGATGAACTTATTCCCTTTGTTCAAAATATTTAAATTTTACAGTGACAATTAGCAAGGATTTTCTTATACAGCCACCCTGAACAGATTTTTTAAATAAATAAAATTGTCAGATTTGAAGGACAAAAAAATCACATGTAAAGTTCTAACAAATCCTAGAAAATTGATTGTTTGGTAAGCCACGCGAACACGAGAAATTATTGGATCGTATTTTTAAAAACCATAAGTTAACTACCCGAAAAGCATAAATTTAACAATTTGCTTCTGGACATTTTTTTAATAATTGGAATAATATTTTATTCATACAATTTTAAAAAAGGCGATTATGCAGTAAGTAAAAAAGCCAAGTCCAAAAAATATTATACATCTTCAACATGTTTTAGGTCAACGACATAGCAGTAAAAGATGTAAAATTTATATAATTGCATGGTCTTGAATGAGAACAATGTTGATTGGACCGACTTTACTACCACAACGCTGAAAATGGCGCTTGTTCGAAGACTAATTATTATCTGGTTTAAATAGTTAGAAGTGAATTATTGATTGGTGTCAAAGGTATTTGCTGACGTTAATTAACACTGTGTAGTCTTCCACTTATTATCGGTTGTTTTCCATTCAATTGAGAATGATTTTCATTTTGAACATTACAAGTGGTTTACTTAAAATTCTATAATATGATTTTTTCATTCTATAATATGATTTTTTTTATAAAACATAATAATTTAAATACCTTAGTAACCAAAAATCATATTTTACTTTTAAAAAATAATATGGTAGTTTTAACGAATATAAAAGGTAATGTGAATTTTTAAATCTAAAATTTGACCCCACTAATACACTCTTATTTTAAATTATACTACATTAAATTTTTAAATATATCATGCTTTGTTAAACTTGAAATCCAAAATTCCAGTGAATTAATTGACACAGATGCTAGTGCTGCCGAAGCTACCCAAAGTTATACGGTTTGTAATCACACATAGTGTTGCTGCGAGACGAGATGAGAGGAGAGAAGCCATACTCTCGTCTCGTCCTGTGAACTCGAAAGAACATTGCTCTTTCATTTTGGCGAGGATTTTCCCTTTCTCGTCTCCTCCTCTTTTTAATGTATTAAAAATATGAATTATGTAAATACGAAGCATTTTTTAAAATAGCATATCTGGGGACTATTTTAAAAAAAGAACATTAAAAAATTATTTTTCTGGTGTTTTTTATATACAGTGTCACCCATAAAGTCCGCATCAAATGGGAAAATTTTTCCCTAATTATTTTGAGTAATTTTTTTGCCAAAAGTTTTTGCTTTAAAAATCATGCCAAATAATGTATATAAAAATGATTACGTGACTTTTTTTGTCAAATTTGACATTTTTTCAAAAAATTGCAAAATAAAGCATTATCTTTCAAAATTTGGAAAAATAGCAGAAGGAAAATTTGCCCTTTTTTAAATTTTACACCTATGTACCAATTTTCTAGTACAATTTTAATTTTTTTTTATAACTTTTTGTAGTTTTCTACGTAGTACATTTTCCGAATTTATTTAAAACCCTCTAAAATTTATTAAAATTAACTTTCAAATGTATTTCTGATACCAACTTCTGTTGGTACAAATAATTTTGTAAAAAATAGAAAATACCCCAATGAAATCGCGTCAAACTTGTTAGTTAGTAAGATTAAAAAATCGGGCAATGTTATGAAATTATTGTAAATCTTAATACAGGTAATTAAAATGCATATGTGCAAAGAGATCATCTTTTGCTTTATCATTTTTATGCTTTAATATCTTTACATTTAGGAAATTCCAATTTATACCATTTACAGACGGGTATAAAATTAAAAGACTTGAACGGTGAACCATTTATCAGGTTTAATTATATTGCAGAACTATATATTATAAAGCTAAAGTTTACTTTGTAAAAACAAAACAAACACCCGTTGTACAACTCTTTATGATCGTTTTAAAAAAAATCACCTTGCAGACAATTTATGACTGTTATTGATTGCATCCACGAGAGGCTAAATCATTTTTATATATCTCTAACTTGCCAGCTGTTACATTTCACCTGTTAGTTTGTTTTATTATTGACGGAGAGTTACTGAACTGTTAGAATTACAAGTGAATAATAATTACTTACAGTTTTCCAGAGCCGTAGCTACAGTTTAATTAAGTCGTTTACCTTCGAGAAGTTTAATATGCCATAGACTGTTATTTTGACATAGAATGCATTTTAATGTCTTTTTACAACCCTTGCACAATGACTGTGTGTTATTGATAAGTAAATTAAATTTTACTGTGATTAGGGAATGAAGGGACTTTGTATTTCGTGCCAAAATTTTTATTAAAAAATCCTAGCAGAGCGCTTTCGGTAAAACCATCATCAGTGCTATCTACAAGCAAGAAATGAACTTTAAAAGTAAAATTGAAAAAGTTTTGTTAGAATATTTTAAGGGAAATTTTCAAAAAACTGTATTTTAGTGAATTTTTTTAAATTTTAAATTTATTTTACGTGAAATTAAACATTAAATATAGTAAATCAATATGAAGTGATGAATTTAGTAGACAGTATGGAAAAGAATCTCAAATTTGCTGCGGCTCCTGCTTGACGACGAGTAAGTTTTGAACTTTTCTTTTGCTTATTCTTTTCTATACTAAGTCTACCAAATTCATCACTTTATATTGATTTACTATATTTAATGTTTAATTTCACGTAAAATAAATTTAAAATTTACTAAAATACAGTTTTTTGAAAATTTCCCTTAAAATATTCTAACAAAACTTTTTCAATTTTACTTTTAAAGTTCATTTCTTGCTTGTAGATAGCACCGATGATGGTTTTACCGAAAGCGCTCTGCTAGGATTTTTTAATAAAAATTTGCACGAAATACAAAGTCTCTTCATTCCCTAAATTCTTACGTGCACATAGCCACAACCAAGTTTCATTTAACTGTGATTGGTTGGTTGATGAGTTTAAGCAATGTTGGTCGCTGCAATTAGCCAATTGGCTTATTGTCCTCCCCTTTCTTGTAATAGAAGTGCGCTTCTCTTTATTACGTCTAATAGATTTCTACAAAGATGTTCATGCAGAAGAGAAATTTCTCTTTAAATATTTCCGAACATTATATTTCTTTTAAATATCAGTGCCCATATTTATTAAGTGTGTGTCTATTTCCTCCTCCTCCCCACAAAGCCTGCATGTTGGGCGACCGTTGTGTATGCCAATTTTCTGCAAGTTATTCCTTAGTTGACAGTGGACTCTTAGAAATCATACAACTTGTCCGAGCTTAGTGTGTTTTTTACTAAGTGTGCTCCAGAAAAAGGATTTTAGCTGTTAGTTTTATAGAAGGGTAGCCAAGCGTTCCCTTCGCATGTCTTTTACCATGCCAACAGGTCATTTTTTTGTTTTTATTGCCTATTTTGGTGGTGGTTCCAGGCTGCTGAAATTTTTAGGTGGACTGGGTCTTGTTAGTTCTTCTGTTTTTTAATCTTTTTAGGTGATGAGCGAGAGGGTCCTGGTCTTGCGGTCTTGGTCTTGGTCTTGTAACAAGACCAAGTCAAGACCAAGACCAAAGAGTCCAAGACTACGCTAGACCAAGACCGACCTGCAAGACTCTTGCACTTTTGCGACTTTTGCTTTAATATTACAATTTTCAATTTTTATATTCAATATACAGAGGTATTTTATACAGACATAAGAAGAAGTATATCGAGGACTGCCAAAAAAGCCGATTATTTAATGAGTATGCTTTAATAAAATATTAATTAAATCAATCACTTCGTTCTTTTATACAGTTCTCTAACAACTATAAAGAGTAAATTCAAAAAGATGTTTCAAAAATAGTGAGATGGTGACTCAATGGTCCGACAAAGCGATATTTCCAAAATCGTTTAGGACAGAGAAAAATTAGGGGTACAAAAGTTATAGAAGCTAGACGACTAAAAAACATCTTAGTAATTTTATAGGTGAGTGATTTTACTGGCTTCTCCTACAAAGTCTAGATCTACAAGTATCAAGTACTGACCTAAATATTTCCAAACAATATACTAGATTTAATGGTTTTTTTATATCATTTTTTGTTTACAAAAAAAATAACCTATTTAATCCTGTAACACGGCAAAACATTTTTCTACTTATTAAAACAAAAATTATAGTTTGAAAAAAATAAGTTATAATAGTTAAACAAAACCCAGTGCAAGTACGTTAAATCTGGAAGAAATAAAAACATTTTATTAATGGAAAAACTTGTAGGGCTTTTTATGTTAAATGTAATTAAAAAATGTAAGGTTCTTAAGCAATTTAAAAACTTGATGATAAAGAGCCTTTAGAAAACGCTATTAAAGGATTATTTTGGTTAAAGCCATAAACATAGAAACATAATTTGTAGAAGGATTTCAAGATATTGATCACCTATTATCTGATTCCTTCAATGCATCTAGGGACAAAAACCACTTTTCCTAAAATTGATAAATAATGACGCAATAGAGGCCGTAAATGGAAATCATGGTCGAGCTAAAAAAACCGCAGCCACAATTTTGTTTTCTCATGCAATGGCATATGCAGTTAAAAAATTACTCTAAGAGAGTAATTTTTCTGTGCTTTAATTTTTGTTGAATAAGGCATGAATGGTTAAACATTTATGTGCAGAAATATTAGACTTGTTTAATGATATCAGCAGGACTTTGTGCGATTTTCTACAAATTTCTATGTAAATTTAAATAGCTCTCAAAATGAAACATTAGCACTTGCACATCCGTATAAAAAGATACATATTAAAAATGAAATTATTGTTGTAATATTTACTTTTAAGTAAACATAACATCCAGTTATCCAAAAAATTAATTTTATTGTATTTAATATAAAGAGTATAAACATTTTAAGAATTGCTTTAAAAATTGTATTTACTATTGTCTTAGTGATGACTTAGGAGATCAGTTATGACAGAAGACGCCAACCCTTGCTCTTGTACAGGCAAATCTTTTTTAACAAGTACTGATTACTTTCTTTTCACAAAAAAAAAACAATTCCAGGAATCAAGGTTAGCTAAGAAGATATTTATTTTTGGAAATAAATAGGGTTACCAGCTTTTAAATTGTAACATATTATACATTGTTGAAATTAAAATTAGGAGAAATATTTACCTACGTAAAAAAAGACTATGGCGCCCATTAAAAAAATGAATGATGGTGGACGAGTGACAAAAAATCGGAAATAAAATCTGAGCGTGGCAATGTAAATGCGCAATCTATTTTAAAATCCGTTTTAGAATAAAGCCAGGAAAAATAGAATGATTTTCCAAAATTTCGGTTTTTCTCAAATATCTCCGTAAATACTCGAAATTTAAAACTTCCTAAAGGGCATATTGTTAGTCGTATAAATGCGCAATTTTGCCCTAATCTAACCATCTTCGTATCTCCTGTAGTTTCCGATATCCTAATGGTAAGGGTCGGATTTAAATTAGCCTGTATGATATAATAGATATATTTAAAATATATTTTGTAAACGGAATAGGTTTTGAATCAGAATCTGAATACTGATGGACTAACCTGGTGCAAGATTTTTTTTCTACGGTCCTGTATATGATTTATCAATATGATCGACTGGCTGCTGATAATCCTTACCTAAAGCTTCAATATGTAATTGTTTCGTAGAATCCCCATCGTTACTGCTTTTGCGTTTTAGACTCTTGCGGCGGGGAAAAGACATTTATCCATTCTTGTTTATTTTTTTTTTCGCCGCATTATTCTTTATTTTCATTGGCTTTGTGCCATTTTGGGAAAAAAGAAATATTCCCAATGAATATAAGAGAACACTGAATAAACTTAGTCATGATAGTAAGAAATATGCAATTTATAAATTATAAAAAACGAACACTCGGTATCGAAAGCATACAATATTTTTGTCTAGCTTAAAAATGTATCTGTACGTTTATACTAAATCTAGCTTTTTAATGTAAAAAACAGAAAAATATTAGTTTTATATATTAAATAGAAAATGCTAAAACACTAGTTTACCTTTAAGCAGTGTAAGAAAAGGGCAATAGCATACCTACCATATATTTTTCATTCACATTTTTACATTCCACGTTACGACTTATTACTTCTATCACTATCTATCTATCTATCTATCTATCTATCTATCTATCTTAGCATGTTGAGTTCCCCGCGGGGGCCCCCCACACTGAGGCCTAAGCCCATTATGCTCTAATGGGCTAACCAACCCTTACCATACACAGGTTCCGTAACCTCTTACTTACAAATAGCTTTATTAATTACATACATATTTACAATACTTCCTAAGACTAATTGTACATACAATATATTTGCAAAACATAAACACAAGTATAAAATAGGTTTCAGTCTCAAGTGCCTAGGCGGAAAATGGGCGAAAAGGGGTTTAAAAAGGTGTATGAAAGCCCAATATGTAAAAAAAAAATTTTCGGCGACAGGGGAACGGGGATTTGGCCCCCCGGAGTTTGCCAAAAAAGTAGGTCAGAGCCGACTTCCAAATTCTTTTTACTATCTAAAAATTGACATCATCAAATGTCAAATTCAACATTCACTGTTTTTTTTTTTTTTGAAAAATTTTGGGGTTTTTAAACGATGCTACCATAGAATATTTAAAATTATTGTGTATTTTTAATTTAATACATATAATAGGAAAAAAATGGATGGGGCCACTTTACAGCCTTCTATTTAAATGGTCGATATTTTGTGGTTTTTTTTTTTACTAAAAATCTTAGAAAAATTAAAAACGTTTTTTTTAAAAAAAATTTAAAAATTGTATGATATTTTTGTACTTATCACCAATTTTGTGAAAAGGGAGGGCAAGATAGTGTAAATGGGTTAAATTTTATCCAAGTTGTGGTTGTACTTAAAAAAATGAAAATTTTTAAACTGTTTTTTTGGATATATTTTTTATAATAACAAACATTCATGAGACAGAAAACAGGGTTAAAATGTTTATCCTTTGGTCCAGGTATCCATTGTCACAGTAACCGTTAAATATTATGTGTCTACAGTATGTCGAGCTTAAAAGTTGATAATGTAAGTTTAAAAACCAAAAATCTAATTTCTTTTAAAAAATACAAAAAAGCAAAAAACTTCATAAAAAAGTACTCTTTTATTTAATTAGAGGGACCTGTATAAATTAAAAAATTTCCTGGTCTGCCCGTAATTAATAATTTTTTTCCTTTAAAAAATTACTAAATTATTAAATGAATAAAATCCCAAATGTAAACCTTTTTCTTTTTAAAATCCCAAAAAAAACACAAACATTGTGGAAATTATCTAAAAGATAGTTAAAAATTTCCTTACTTTTTTTTTTACTGCTATTTCCTATGAAATTTTCATTTTTATAATTCATAATTGATATATTATTATTTATTCGGTTACCTAATTACGTTTATAAAAGCACCTAATTTAAATATAAAGGGAAAACTTTTTCCCCAAAATAAAAAATGCCGGGATGTTCCCTTTTATTTTAAAAAAACCATACAACCTCTAGTCATTTTGTTACGATATTATAAGTAACAAACAAAAACACAAAAAAGTTACAATTTAATAAACACTTATCACTAAAATAAGAAGGTTTTTATCAATCCAAAAAAATTTTTTTAACCACAAAATATAATCACACAAACAAAAAATCGAAACTAATACGGCTCTCATAAAAAATAATGTGTTGTAACAACACACTGATTTATCAGTGTGTAAGTAGGAAAAATTAAAAATTTTGTGGAATTTCGTTATTGCGCAAAATCGGGGGGCCAACTTTACAGTTTTTTCATACTGGGCTGGGGATTTTTATCGAAGGGCCATAGCATTGGGCTTCCCCACACCTTTAAACTTCCTTGGGGAACCGGGGAGGGTTGGGGCTGGTGGAAACCCTAGGTAGTGGGGGAAATTTTGTTTAGGGATGGATAGCATTTTCCGTCAGCATCTCACAAATGTTATTAGGCATTGGTTCTGCAAAAGCTTGGGGGAAATTTTTTTTTTTGAGTTATATTTGCGTACTGTGTTTTAAAAAAATTGCTGGGAAAAAAACCCAAAAAAACCCGCTTGTTTTACATAAGGTACTATGTAGCATTGTGTCAGGTACAACGTAGAATAAACCCTCGGTCTGTTCTTTCCTTTATTAATTGGTTTAGTGGGGTTTACGGTTCCGTAACATTATGTATGCATTCCTTTTACACACTGAGATGGCGGGGTCATTTTGCTTACTAGCCCCAATTTCCCCCCTAGTGATGCGAGTCTTGTTATTGGAACTTATGTCATTTAG
>JAHBCN010006415.1:0-49142 GCA_019359885.1 Listronotus oregonensis | reverse complement strand
CAGTAGATAATGATTTCAGCAATTGTTTTGTAAGAGGTTATTTTTTTCTTTCAAATCAACCAAAAATTCAAAAAAAAAGAAAATTTTGACTTTTAATTTGCCAAGCTCCCCCAAAATATATTACAAACATGTGCCAGACAAATGAAGATAAGGCACGTCTTTTTGCTCCTTCAGGACCCTAAAAATGTTGGATTCATTCCCCATCTTCGTTTTGGGAAATTTGTTAGATAACAAAAAATTCCATATTTCATGCTCTCAGACTTGGTCTGCCTGTGTGTGGAGAGCACACCTGCGTTTGCGGAAAAAATGCTGATATTTATGACCTACATGGGTTAAGCTAAAAAAAAGCGCAGGGCGTTCTTCTAGACAGTCAGATAAATGACATTATCAAAGAGCTCTTTTTTTTTGTGAAAATCCTTCTTTGTTAGAGCTCTTGGAGTTTCGAAGCGAGGAAAAAGGGGTGAGGAATGACTTTAATTCCGGAAATATGGAAAACAGTTACTTTGGGACGCCTTGCAGCCATACACTTGAAAAACCCCTATCTGGGCAAAACTTCAATTTTTTGTAGGGGGGGCTTTATTGCCGATAATAAAAAACATCTAAAATATAAAGAGCTTGAAGAACGCTTTATCTTCTTCCCTTTTTTCTTTGAAACTTTTGGTTTTTGGGGTAATGAGGCTGGGTTTTATTAATAAAATTTTTAAAAAAAAATAGAATGCAAAAAATTTCAATTTCATTAAAAAAGAATTATTTAGCTGTCGGGGGTAATGCACATCGGTCAGGAAAAACCCCGGAAGACCTAGGACTTGATGAATTTAAATTTTTTTAAATATAGATTAATTATTTATTTAATTTTAGAATATTGTTATTTGGTTTTTATAACATTATATATCTAGAGCAATTTTTCATACCGGAATAAAAATATATACTAATCTACTAATAAGAATTATTAAAAATAATTTAAAAAATTATCACTTTCTAAAATACATATAAAAATATTTAATTAATTTACTATTTTATTAAGGAGTTCTTGTAAAAGTTATTTATTGTTAATTTATTTTTTTTTATATTAATAATATATTTCCTGTAATACAATGAATGGTTGGTTGGGAATTAAATAAATGATTAAAAATAAAATAAATAAGTTTTTACCGTGTGACTGGCTATATGGCTTAACTCAAAAGCCAGATGCTAAAAAAATCAAGGGGTTATAAGTTAATTCCCTCAAAAAAATAATATGGGGCATATGATAAAAATTACATTAAAACAGAATAAGAAGGGTTATAATAACAAGTGAGTCAATCAAAAACTTTTTTTCTGCCATATGCTTTTGAGTTGTTTTACTTGTTCCCCTTTATACTCATCCTCAAACCGCCACTGTAAGGCGAAACTAAAACTTTTGGACACGCGGTATAATTTTTTTTTCCAGTAGCCAATAGTTTTACATTTCAAATACCGATGGTTAAATACACTACACTCTGTATATTTGCTATTTTGTGAGATATATTCAACCGTCAAATAAACCACAAACGAATCAATAAAGAGTAACTTAGAAAAAAGAAAGGGAAAAAGAACACCTACTGAGCGAAAATTAGATTTAAAATTCAATTGGAAAACGAATTTTATTAGGTGCATGTACCGAAATGCCTGAAAGGTTGTTTTTCCAGGGTAAATACACTCCACAAGCATCTTGAAGTGGTTTAATTGAATGGGAAATATCTGAAAAGAGCTCGGAGGGTTCTACGGGATTTAATTTGTTTTCCTTTTTTTTTTTTTATTGGGCTACTTAGGGTTTCATGAGATTTGCTGTTTTTGTTTGAGATCTAAATGCATTAGAATATATCACAAACTGATTTTTGGCTTCCGATAAATCAGTTCGAAAAATGTTTTTAAACAATTTAACAAATGCTGTTGGATTTAAGGTCATTTGTTTAAATGTCTGTAATTTTTTTAAATGTCTTATTTGAAGTTAACTACCCAAAGTGTTGTATGAACAGTGTTCTCAAGGTTGGACACATTTAGTTTAACAACTTCTAGAACTCGTAAAATGAAGTCTATTTAATAAAGCATATTGCACTAATATATGCGATTATGTTTAATTAATAATCTGCAAACAAAAATAATTAGATTAAAAAGAAAAAGATTATAATGATAACTATTTGAAAAGTCAAGAAATATATTATGACACAGTAGGTCTTTTGGATAAATGGGAAGACAGAGAATTTTATTTTTTAAAATAATACTTTGTTGAGAAAAAGTGGTGAGAGAGTAATAGAGAGCAAAGGCAAGAAAAGTAACTTTTTTTCTATATAAAATATGGGGTTTTTCTTTAAGCGTAGATAAATTAATGCAAAAACATCTCTTTTTTATAATAATAATTATTAAAGATAAGTGGGTTAGCAAGGCGGCTAAGACCGGTGTCGGTGAATACTTGCATATTAATGTAACATAAAGCTGTCAGTAGACACTGTCAACAATTTTTTTTTTAAATTACCTCTTCGATTGCGTTTTAATTCCGTTTTGAAAAATGGTTATTAATTAAGTTTAAGTAATGACAGATTTACTGACGTTTGAAGAAAAAATATATTAGCGTTTCAGACAGATCTATTAGTGTCTTTAGAAGACGTAAAAGTTAAAAATGAAATTAAAATTAAGATTTAAAAAAGTGTGGACATTTTAGCAAGTTTTATAGGCTTAAGGAAATTTTGACTTAGCTTAAAGCCCTAATTTATATTACCAATTTTAAATTTATAAATGAATAAAGAAAAATAAAAATGCCCTTTGTTAGTAAGCTTTATATTTATTTTTATTGTACCTTACCTGACTTAGAAATGTCGAATGTACCTACCTGTAACAAAATAGTTTATTAGTAATTTAATATTATGGTTCTTGTTAATATGGTATTTAATAAAAAAACAAATTATTAAAGATAATTGTGTATCATTCATTAACAAATTTAAAGATTTGGTATATTATAAAATAATAAATTATTAAAGAATATATGTGTTAGGAAAAAATAATGGTATCTGGTTACTAAAACAAAATTAAGATTGTTACAGCAACTAAAAACGGCTTTGTTGTAAATATTGACCAACATTGTAAAAATAAAAAGAAAAAAAATCGAGCAAATATTTGCTTATATATTAAATACATTTGGAATTTTTTACTTTTTTATTTATAGAAATTAAAACGTATCTTTCAAGAAAGATAAATATAAAATTGAGGATGAAATATCAAAATAATCATTCCTGTATCCGGAATCAAAATTAAAAAATACAATTTTAGTAAATTGTGCAATAAAAGAAATAATACAGTATATAAATAATAAAGTGCTATTTATAGAATATTTTGCGTCTAAAAAGTAGTACTTTATTGTACTGGTAAAATAAAGTTACTTTATTTTTAGGTTTCCATTTTGACTTTCAATACTATTTTCGTTCTGAATTCTTTTTTTATGATTTTAGCTATTTTTATAAAATTTTCATGTTACCTAATTTAATATGTTTCAAAAATTAAATCTACATTTTTAGCAAATCTTCCCTTTTTTTAATATTTACTACATATAATCTTATCGCAGTCGTATATAAATCCATGTATATTACGCGTACATAAACAGGCTTTATTACCTCTTCATTTTGTAGTCTCGCTCGGCCATAAAAATATTCGTTTAATAAAGACATACTTTATTTACTAGTTATATAAATAGCTATTACAAACCACCACCAGAAAAAAAAGTTAAACTGTGTTATCATTTAAATGTGTGGTTAGCCATTGACTGTTTAACATTTTAGAGATTCCCAATGCTTTTAGATATGTCCGTCAAAAACGAAATATATTAGGTATATGGGGTAAGTAATACTTTGGATTTAGTTAATAAATTAGAAAATATTAACCTACCACTAAGTTTCAAATATATTTTTATTGATTTAAAAAAAAATATCACTTTAGAGCAGTGAAGAAATGTATTATTTATTTTAATTCAACTTCACTTTTGGCATTAATTTTTTTTTTAATATCGACTTTTTACTGCATTTTTTAAAGTCCCATTTATTTAAAAAAAAATATTTCAGAATACTTGATTATCTTATAATAAACAGAATTATGTTTCATTATAACATATTGTTGGAAAAGTCATGTATAATAAATGTTTCTTTCGTGCTATAGAAACATGTTAAAAATTAATCTAGATCAGTGTAGGAACAAAAAAACAATAAAATGTGGGCCCGTTTAGGTACACTTCGAAAAAAACCTAATAGAGCAGCGTTTCCTACTGGTCAAAAAGATGTTAAAATAAGCATTTTTATCTTTTTCTGATTATAAATATAAATCAGAATAAGTAAAAAATCAGAAATCCACCTATTTAGTTTTTTCGGAAATTGCCAAAAATATGTTTAATGCCCAAATGTCCATTCCCAAAATATGAGCAAAAAAAATTTTTTTTCAAATTTTTTTTTTTTGGCTATATTTTTTTTAAAGTTTCAAATCCCGATGAATTATTTCACCAATTAAACTGTTAAAGGCTTTTGCGGCCATTGTCTAATGTTTCAATGGTTTTTGGGCTATTAGGCGGGGTCGATTGTGGTTGACTAGACGTTTCGCCAACACGAGCGGTTGGCATCTTCAAAATTGCTTCCGGACAGTATGCGAACTACTGGGCTTTGCGCGATCGTATTAAAGTTGTTGTTGCTATACTTTTATCTTTATGGCTTCTCTGTAGAGTCTGGAGTGGTATGCCGATGTGGTAGCAAGTATTTAGGTCTGCTGAAACTTTATTCAATGATCCGTTGTAAGGGTATGTTCTGCTACGGCGGATTTTATCTGTCTGCCCCAGACGACAGTTGGCTTTAATTCTCGTGAGTTTTCCCTTTTTTATATCCACCATATGTTGGCTGGAAATCTGCTATGAAAGATATAATATTTTATTTAATTAAGGTTGAACGGTAAACAGCTTTCTTTTAACACAACGATGTTTAACTTTAACCACTTGTCTAGGTTAAATATCGTCCAGGTTCATATTTAATGTCAAAACAAACCAAATATTTTTCCTTATATCTCGGTTTCTGTATTTCAGCTTTATCATTTTTATTCAGGCGCACAGTCGTCATTAAATTTTTAATATGCCCACATTTTTCTGCAAATAAAAATTCGCAATTAAAATAACGATACAGCGTTTATCATTTTTAATATTCGCCCGGGTCAGACCGGGGGTTGATGTTAATTGTTATTAATTACTTTTTCAGGGAAACTTGGCGTAATAAACAGACCGGGCGGCGTTTAAAAATAGAAATTTAGTAGCGGGGCGAAGGGATAAAACGCCCCGCTTGTTTAGTAAATAATATTTAATGTTGGATAATAAATAGTTTTTAAATATGAAAGTAAAAGGAAAAAAAGTTTTTTTAAAGGTTTTTTTATCTTTGGACTGTCCACGAAGACTTAAAACCTAATAGTCCGGGGCAAAAAACCAAGTCTATAAGAGAACCGCATAATTTTTTTTTTTTATATTACTCTAAACAATAGTCAATTTAAAGCCGCACTGCTGCCTCAGCTCAGCGGGTTCAAAATGCATTTTTTTTACCTTAAAAAAGTCGTAAAAATCGTTTCGCGCGCCGCGAAAATTGGATCCAATTTGCAGTTCGGGGCATAATGTTTTTCTCAAAAACGGTATAAGTTACCGATAATTTTCAAAAACTATATGAAAGCCAACACTTAAATCTAGGCTTCTGCTGTTTTTTAAATTTGGATTTAGTTTTTAATATTTCCTTCAGTGAAAGTGAAAGATAATATTTTCTCTTAACTCGACTCATATTGCAAAAATCCCTTACAGCAGAGGCATGATTATTTCCTTACCTTTAAAATGGTCTATAATTTATGTCATTTAAGTGAAAAATAGTTACCGAAAAACGTTATCTCCTGTAGGCTTGCAATCGGGAAAAAACATCGCATCAATACACCGAATTTGGGAAAAACCCCAAATAAAATATAAATTTTCAGTGCGGCTATACGAAAATTGTGGTAGTGGGAGTTTGTTAGTCTCCGCCCGCCGTCTCCGCGTCCTTTCGCCCGACCCCTAAGGTGTAGCGTAAATGCACTTTTAAGAAAAAAGTATATAATCAAAATTGAGAGTCTAATAAAACTTCTATATAATTTTTCTGTAGCTTTTTTAGTTTTTGAAATATTAACAATATAAATTTAAAATAAAAACGCAAATTTCTTAAAAACTAAAAGAATTACGAAAAAGAATAAAACAAAAAATATGCCTTTTTGTAAGTTCTATAAAAAAGGTTATATACATAGTTTTTAAAAAAATAAGTATTAAAAATTTATATGAGCAAAAAGGGTTTTGGTTTAAATATATCGCAATAAATTTTTTCTGGGACAAGGGTAAAAACCCGCACCGATCCATTTAAAAATAATTTTAAAAATGTTCTATTCATTGAATGAAACAAACTTATACAGATGTGCCTCGAGGCAATGAGCGATAACCTGGTGGCACGGATATTTTGTTTAATTTTTTTTTTTGGTTCAATAACTGTACCCATTTGATCTACCTAAAAAATTTAGCTAAAATAAAATTTTATCTGTACTTAATTTAAAAAAAAGTCCTTTTTATTTGGGAGTTATCCTACCTCACAGGACGCTTAACATTTCTCGACCTTCTATGCTACTATGTGTATAGCTCATCGTTTAAATATTTTTATTGTCGCTTTAAAAATTAATATCAATAATTTTTAAAAGTCAGTTACTCTTCAAAATGATCTTGAGAAAATTTTAGTCATAATTTTAACCTATTTTTTTATATATAGTTTTTTTAGTTTTAAACTTTTAAAACATTTCTCTTATTAAGCAATCTACTTCCTCTAGGCTTAAAACCATTCTTATTTAATTTATGGTATTTACCCATTTATAAACTACTTTAAGAAATTATAAAATTAAAGTTTAATCATTAATTTAACTAAAAAAATAAATAAATAAACTATAAAAAAAATTATGTTAAAAATACCATTAATATAGAAAATAATAGAAAAGGAGCAAAAGTCAGAAAGACCTAAAAAGGTCTGTCTATCACCGCGGCTTTGTTTTCTAGATCAGCAATTACGAAAACTGTCGAAAAGACTTTATAGTGCCAAATAGAAGTAGAAAGAAAAATTATTATAGATATTTCTTTTCCATCAGTTACATAGTTCCGGTGCAGATTATTAACATGGAACTTACAAATTTTAAGATATAAAGGAAAAAAATACATCTACAGGCCGCTGGTTCTACAGTTTGGACACTTAGGGGTAAATAAGCAAACAAAGAAGCCTCCCAAGATGGGCTGTAAAGGGATGCATAAATGTGGCACTACACATTGCCTTATTGGGAGCTGGTCCAGGAGGAATTATATTGAATAATGTCTCGAAACAGAAACCCTTAAAATAAAAGAGCGACAGAACCATTAATAAAGCCACTAGCTTTTTTTGAATGAAATTAAGAATGCTCAGAATTCTGGAAGACGTCATTGCCCATATATGGATCGATAGTTTAGAGAGTCTAATTTGAGATACATACAGAGTATATAGATTAGAAAAAAAAGAATGCCTTTTGGTTCAAAAGGGTAGTCCGACCTTTTTTTACAGCTGCTGTGGTAATGGTTAACATTTTTTTATCATCAGGTGCTAAGAATCTACTTCCAGCAATGGAAAATAAATTCTCTAATCCCTTCCAAAGAATGGGTTTGGCAAAAAGACGATTATTTAAAACCAGTACAAATGACGCAACCAGCAGCACCTGAAAACGTCTTAAAAATCATATTTTGATTCTGCAAAACAGGATGCGGTTTAGCATGTGGCTGCAGAAAAAGTGGCCTTCATTGCTACCGGTTTGCATTGTTTGCAGAAAAAGTGACAGCGATAACCACCCACTACTTGAAGAAAATTAAATCTCCGATACGCAAAATATAAATTAAACTTAGTTTTCTTATTTTTTATATGTGAGTAAAGCAAAATGTTTTTGGTAATTACTAAATTATTTTAAAACTTCTGATGAATAACTTTTTAGAATCTTTCTTAGAGTTGTTTAAATTCTAAATATACAGGGTGATTCCTGAGGCTTTTTTTAACTGTGTATAAAACTCGTTAAAATAAGCAACTTTTTAAATAAAATTTTGTCAAAGACCCAAAAATAATAAAACTACACAAATTTATATGAAAGTGCGTCTAATGCGGGCCTGGGCATAAAAAGATAGTTTATTTCGTATTTACGTTTGTTTTTTGTCTTGTTAATTAAGCAGAATGATTCAGTAGCCTTTTAAACCCGGGGGAGCTGAGAGGACAATTTTAATTTTAAATCATTGTTAAATCACGAAAATGTCACAACCCAATAACAATTAATACGTGGATATGTTCCCTATTTAGGGAGGGGTGTCGTTAATTTCTGATTCAAGATTGTACGCGACGGTTTAACTTGCGGGTTATTCTGGACCCAAGTACTTGGGTAATTGCAAGTCAGGTCGGTTACAGTAAAAAAAAAGGGGGAACAACATTGCCGGCAAATCACGTCCAACATGCCCACGCACTACAGCCAGGAGACTTCCTGGGAGGTGACAACTTACATAAGACAGGGCCGTATTCGAAACACTAAATGAATGTAAGTTTTTTATTTTTCATATTTGGTAAAAACTTATTTAAAAAAGTTGTTTATTTCAATGAGTTCTATAAACAGTTAAAAAAAAGCTGCAACTTAGGAATTAAGCTGTACATATAAATTTCTAAGCTTGTTATGTATAATTAATTTTATATTACTATAATATTTTTAAAAAATCTTATAAGAAAAAACACGGAATATATGCAACAAGTTTTTAAAAAAAAAGGGCCCTATATATGCATCTTTTTTCATAAAAATATGACAAATATTGATTTTTTTTTAAAAATTTTGAAAAAATATGTAAAAAAAAATTTAATGATGTAATAGAACAAAAAAAGGGTGAAAAAAAAGTACAATTTTTAAAAAAAAGGTTTTTTTTGGAAAAAAAAAATACACATGAGAGTGAAAAGTGAAAAAAACATATTTGATATTAGTTATGTGGTCAGATACAATTATTTACTATTTTAAAATGGTACATAATTGGGGTTTTAAAATTAATCCAAGATTAAATACATATATAAAAGCACAAAAAATAATACAAATATTTATACAATTTTTCGTTTGGAAATACTATAAAAGGCATTGACAACAAAAAAATTTTCGAAGTTTTCTAGTAAAAATGATTGTCTTCATCAGTGAAAATATGTTTTATACAAAGAAAAGGTTTTTCCCCAACGTCTACTGACGTAATTGGACAATACTGAAGTTTTGGAAGTATACTATAAGGCCATGGTACATGTTCGTCAGAAGACTTATTTTCGTAGTTTTTTTTTGGACTATTTTTAAAAATTTATACCCTTCATTCTTCGTTAAAGCCGCATCCTTTTCCCCTTTTTTTCCCCCCCAAAATTTTACCCGGAATTTTTACATTTTACCAAAAAAAAGTGTCAATGGTACTAATGGACTCTTAAACTTAATTGTCCACTTCAACGATGTGATCATATCTGGTATAAAACCAAAATGAACTTTAATAAAAACTAAATCTCTAGCTACACTTGCACTTTGTAACAAGTCCTTTTTTTGAACTACATTTTTAAAAGCCGTCCTCCAAGTCCAAAATTAAGTCTTTAACGGCAAAAAAGGGGCAGCGGGGGAATATAGCTGCATTAACCACTTCCCCCCATCTGGTAATTACAGGTTCTGGTGGTAAACTAACTCCAGGCAGTCGCTCCCATACATTTGCACTTTAGAGGGGCTTTGATAAAGATTTTTTTTAACATTTAAAAAATTAGCTTTTTACTAGCGGAAATGCTGTTCTAGGTTTCTGCTACTCGGTTTCCCCCTGCAGAAGATTTTAACATACCATTTTGGGGGAAAAAACCCCAAGGGTTTTTTGTCCTACTTTCACCATAAAAGGGCGCGGCATCAGATAGAACCCCCAAGAACTTTTCTTGGGGAAGGGGTTTAAAGAGAGAAGCTTGATAGAGACGGTTGTATGAATCTGGATACCGTCACATTTTGGTTTTCCAAAACCGCTTCGAAGCTATTATTGCGTTTGTAAATTATTTTCTTCAAGTGCTCCAATCATCAGATGTGCGATATATCTCCCAAAAAGCATCTGCCCCTTTCATCCACAACGATGTAAAATTTTTTTCGCCAATTAAAGATTTTATTTCCTGAAGGACTGTCTCGTAGACCCAATGAACATTTTTCTTTCTGGGGTGTCGACTCATCGGGAATGGTTTGGTTTTAATGCCTTTGTAAAAAAAATTTAAATTGGGGATGCTGAATTTTTTTTTGTGGTATGTTAGCTGCCATCATAGTTTGACACAAGTCTTGAAAAAAATTCCTTTTCCGACTGAGATTTTGCACCCAATTTTGAAATGCGTTTTTAACACTCTGCTGAACTGGCGCACTTTTATTTTTGTAACCTTCGCGATAGCAGCGCTTTTTTTAAAAAAGCTGATCCACTTGAAACTTTTTTTTCACAAACAATTATTTTTGAACAGGCTTTGCAAAAAACTTTTTTTTCCACTAAATTCTAACTCGGAAATCCCCCAATCCACGAAACTTTTACTATTTTCGCAATTTTTTTTTCGCCAATTAAAACTCATTCTGTTTTACACACCAAAGGTTTTTGACAAAAAAAAAAATTAACCGAGTCTAGTTTTCCCTTTTCCCAATATTTATAAATTCCAAACTGTGCCGAACCGGGGTTTTGTTAAAGTATTAATAATTTGGGTAAAACCAACAACCCAATCATAAAATAATAAAAACCTCATTTAAGTTAGTACCGGGGAAATTTTCCCCAAAATTTAAATATTGGAGTCCGCCGCCCGACGATGATAAAGAATTTGATATCAAATGGTTTTAAAAATTTTTTTAAAAGATGACCATAATATGCAGGTAAATCAAAATGTATCAAAAATATGCATTTTTTTCAAAAAAAGGGCAAAATATGCAAAATATGCATTTTTTGCAATTTTTATATAATCCGCGCTTTTTTTATAAGCAATTATTACTGTCCGGGGGGTTTTAATAAAATTTCCACCTCAGAAAATTTTTGTTCCCCTATCTTAAAAACAATAAAAAATACGATAAATTATTATAAAACTATTTTTGTGGAAAATTTAATTATCTACAAAAAAGATTTTATGTAAAAAATGACGAAAATTAATATTTTTTTAAAATTTAAGCGATTTAAAAAAAAAAAATTTAAAATCATAAATATTATTTAAACAATATAAAAAATTGTTTGAACCCCTAAAAAGGTTTCTGATTTTAAATAATATAAAAAAAAAAAAAATTTAAGTAAAATACGATGAAAACTAGCTTTTGTTTTTCTTCTCTTCCTAAAAAATTATGATTTTTAAAATGTAACAGTGTTTTTATGGAGACGCAATATGGGATTCTATCTGCACCTAATGGCTCTTATAAGTACGAGACATAAACTTTACTTTCCTAATTATTGGCTATTAATATTTGCTGTTAATTTAGTATGATATTTCCTAAAAATAATTTTACCTGTATACATATTCCTGTGAACAATAAAACATGTTTAATATGCAACACGTATTGCCCAACACAAAACCACGTAATCAATCCACCGAAACAAACATTAAAATTAATTGGAAGCTACGGTTGCTTTCAATCCGATGTACGTGATTATAAATATCAGAGACGTATAGCAACAAAACAGGTTTATACAAGTAGACGCATACGGCAAATAATGCTGCTACTGAGTTTGAAGTAAAAACTTAATAAATAACAATATAGGGAGCGATTATATGCTTTACTTCATACTGTTTGGTAGACCATCGATAACATTATCAATTTAAGTCCGGCAGTTTGATCATTATAGTATCAGAGAAGGAAAGTGTCGCTAAGCAACACTTACCGGACATTTTCATTTTTTTAAATTAAAAAAGACCTTGAGAAAGGAAAAAATGCCCAAAAATAAAAACTAAAAAACGATTGATAATGCTAACAAACCCTACAGATATGAACAAGGAAGAATTTCACAGGACAAAAACAGAGACAAGACGATTGCTTAGAGCTAAAAAGAAAATCCCCTGGAACTTTAGGGTAGTAAAGAGAGTAAAAAAAAGTAGAAGTGTTAGAGAAACAAAAGCTATTAGAAAAGAAACAGGCGAGCTAATAATGACGGAAATGGAAATTGTCAGGAAATGGACGGAGTACTTTTAAGAGTAACTAAATATTGAGAATGAGACAAAGAAAGAAAACATTACCTTACATTCATCAGAATATAAACACTAACACTTCAAGAAGTTAAGAATACGACAACATCTCTCAAAGACCACAAAGCGCCAGGCAACGATGGTATAAAGGAGAATTGCTAAAAAAGGGAGAAAACGTTCTGCACCAAAGAATATATAAATAATTTCACAAATATGGGAACAACAGAGAATACCTAAAGGGTGGAACAAAGCGTCATTATACCCATACATAAGAAAGGAAGCAAGGAACAATTTTGAAATTATAGAGGTATACCCCTTATTCAGAAGATATTATCAACGACTATCAATGCGGATTTCGTGCTGGAAGATCAACGATAGATCAAATATTTTCGATCAGACAAATATTATAAAAGAACCGGAAGTTTAACCAGGATGTTTATTTTCGTGGATTTCCAGCAAGCCTATGACTCCATAAAAAGAAGCAGGTTATGGCTGACAATGTTGGACATATCAAGGAAATTAGTAGAGCTAACACAAATGTGCATTACAAACTCTTATGCACCGGTAAGGATAGGAAACAGAACATCAACTCCATTCAGTGTAACATCGGGACTCAGACAAGGAGACCCCTATCACCGTTGTTATATAAGTTTGCTTTGAAATATGCAGTTAGCAAAATATCGTCGGAGCTAACAAAAGATTTTGCTCATTAGGGTTTAAAACTGCTGTTGGCTGATGACATAGACACAAAGGCCCATTCAACAAGAGACATAAAAGAGGTTTTTTCACAGCTGGAGGAAGAAGCAGGTAATCTGGGCCTACAAGTAAACGAAGAAGAAACAAAATACATGGTAGTTAAAAAGAATCAGGCAGAATATAACCCTTGATGAGTTTAACTTCGAAGTGGTTAAGGGTATCTAGGAGCAGAAATCAAGGATAACAATAGAGTGGAAAAAGATGTCTCAGCACGGATAATGGCGGGAAATAGAGCATTATACTCTCTTATAACATTATTGAAACCTAAACTGTTAAAGAGACAATCCAAATTAACTTTGTACAGATTAATAATTCGCCCGGTAGTTACTTTTGGCGGCGAAACCTGAACCCTCAATTAACGAGAAATAAATACGCTTCTTGTGTTCGAAAAAAAAGTTTCCAGAATGATATTTGGACCTAATGGAGATAAAACAACAGGAATGTGGAAAAGACGCCACAACGCTGAATTGACGGCAATGTATGACAGTGAAAATATACTCAGGCTTATAAAAGCTAACCGAATAAGATGGGCAGGTCATGTAGTAAGATCAGAAGACCACAGATTGACAAAAGCAGAATTTCTTGAGAGACCAGATGACAGAAGATCAATAGGTAGACCCAGAAAAAGATGGAAGGATGCTGTCGCAGCAGATTTATCTAAGATAGAAGTCCAGCAGTGGCAAGTGGAAGCACAAGATCGTAGGAGATGGAAAGCAATATTGGATGCGGTTGAGACTCACCCAGAGTTGTAATGCCAGGAAAGAAGAAGAAGAAAAATTAGACATTTGGAAATATGCCAACATGACATTTTATTTCATTTGTTGACTGTTACCACAAAAAAAAGTGATGCATTTTCAAAATATAATGTAATTTTTTTTTATTTTTGAAATTAAATAATGATACAAAACGGACTTACAGTATAAAATAATTTTTAAAACGAATACTGTAAAGAGTTTTCAAATAAATAATGTACAATATTTGATTTCATACTGTATTTCTTTGCATATTAAATTGGGAATAATGAATCCCAATGAAATGGGGTTTGTAGAACCTCCCAATGTTTCGCAATTCCCCTTCATTTAAAATTGTCTGTTCAATAAAATTTTAATTATTTTAAAATGAACATCAAATTTTTTTATTGATTTTGCCAAAATCCAAATCTCTTTTTAATTAAAAACAAACTAAAAAAATTAATTTTTACGCAAAGCGCATCAAATCTACCATAAATAAAACAAATAACATTGCCGGCTTTATTTTAAAATTCCGCCCACTTTTGTGGTGTTGCTGAATTAGGTATCCAATATTAATTGAAATGTAAATATTTAAACAAAAATACCCATAATATTTATTTTAAAAATATTTTTTTCTGTGTAAAGGCATACGTATTTAGCATAGTGAACACTTTCAACAATTTTTTCTAAACGTACATTTATTTTTCTTAAAGTTGTGGCAGAAATTTCCTGACAGGAAACTACAAGAAAAAATTAGTTTTGGTTAGTCAAGAAATTACTTCCCAAACTATAAAATTTTTAAAAAGTGTATTGTTTTAGAAGGTAGTTATGTTGAAAATACAGAAATCTGAAATAATGTTATTTGTAATGTTGATATAATAGTTTTAAATAAAGGATTTATTAAAAAAGTGACAAAATAAATAAATATTATTTTCTGCTAAAATATGCTCTTAAGATTTTGGGTTTTTTTGGGGATTTAGGGTTTTTGGGGATGTTCATTATAAATCTGATAAAAAAAATCTGGTTTAAAATAAGCCGTATATACTTTTCCCAAAAAATCAAGTCTTTTTTACCCCCCAGGGCTGCACGGCAATGGTAAATAAAGTGTTTACAAATACTTTATATATATATTATATATATATATATATATATATATATATATATATATATATATATATATATATATATATATATACATACAGATACAGATACAGGGTGTCCCAGAAGTAATGAGACACAGAGCAACAGCAGATTCCTTAGGTCGAAATAATGCAATTAACGTTAAGTTGCCTTATCCCAAAGTTGATAATAACTAAGATACAGGGTGTCAAACTTTTAATTTTGTTTTTGTTTTTTTCTAATAATTTCTTAATTAAATGACATAGCGGTACAAAATTGGGGATTTGGGGGTTCTTTAAGGCGAGAAATTTAAATTCGTCCATACTTTTGATGTTGCTGGTAGAGAGCGCCAGTTAAGGTCTACCCCACTTGTTTTAAATGGCATAACTTTTTTTAAGCTTAGTTTATTGACCTGTTTATTAAGAAAGAAGTAACTATAATTTCCTGTGTTAAAAAGGTATACTTTATTCAGGTTTTTGGCCGATTGTTTTTAAAATTTGCAAAGTAATAGTTTTCAACACTCTGATCATAAGTCTCTACGGGCACAAAACCCAAAAACCCCTATAACCCCCAAAATCTCATTACCTATTTATTCCAGCTATCAGTTAAGCAGGTACCAAAATTGTGTTACGCGGTGTAACCTACTAAATAGCTCGGAGCTAGTGCTTTTATTTGCTAAGTTTTAGTGTACCTATTTTCTGCGATAACTGTAATAACTACCTACAAGATAAAATTGTTTCTTTCTTTAAAAACTGTCAAGAATATAGCCTTCCTTACGATTACCTATACTTACTAACGAAATAGACTTCCAATATTGTGAGTTTATTAAGAAAACACAAAACTTTTTAAAATTAAGGCAAGAAAAACCAATAATGGCTTTAGGCGGAGAAGAAAACCACATCAAATTTATAAAATACCTAACGTTAAACATAATATTGGATCGAAGACTATATGGTAATTTTACCTATGGAAATATCTGCATATAGCTAACTTTAGTTAGAGAATGTTTAGAATGAATTTATCTGCTCTATTGAGCACATAAAACTAATAAACAAAATATTGCGGGAGATGGAGTAACTAAAGGAAATGAGGAGAAAAAATATTTTTTTCCAGACTCATATCAGTAAATTAATTATTACATTTTTTAAAATCATAGTTTTAGAAGAAAATTAGGTTAAAGATAACACATTCAGACAAATAAGCATGTTATTGTAGAAATCATATGTTCACGGAATTTTTAATGACTTGCTTTAGTGTTGTATTAAGTAACAGTAAATGACGAAATGTATCTATATCTCTTCTTTCAGTACTTTGAGCATAAACTAAACTGGAGGGATAAAAAAAAACGCTGAAAACGTGGTCGCATTAGAAAGAGAAAGCAACAGTCATCGCCAATGCTATCTTTCTCTCACAGCGCATCTGATTCGCCGATTATTTGAATTGACGAATCAGGTAGTTATAAGAGAAAGAGAGAGAGAGAGAGAGAGAGAGAGAGAGAGAGAGAGATAAAGTAACGGCGATTAATGTCTTTCTAATGCGACCACGTTTTTAGCGCTCTGCTTTATTCCTCCAGGTTAGTATATGCTCGAAGATTCAGTTTATCTCTTCTTTCAGTTGTTTGTAAATGAAAAATTATTAATTTCCAAATCTTTAAATATTTGGAAAAACACAAAATTTTACATGACAGACAGCATGGATTTCGTCACAGAAGATCCACAGCTGATCTTCTTTCCTTTGTCTCACACAGCTGAAACAAGTCCCTTGAGTTTCTTGGTGAATCCCAGATCGTTGCTCTTGACATATCCATAACTTTTGAACCGGTCTTGCATAATGGGCTTCTTCAAACTTCCGTCTTACGGTCTGTCACCTCAGCTTTGTTCTTGGCTCTCCAATTTCCTTTCTAATCGACGTATAGCAGTTAGTGCTAATGGTCATTATTTCAGCTTTTACCAAATTAATGCTGAGGTGCCCAGGGCTCAGTACTAGCACCCACTCTGTTTTTTCTTGACATCAATGATCCTTTTTTCTTCCACAGTTAATTCCATTTATAGTTTTGCTGACAATAGTACCCTTCACTTTATATTAATTTTTTTAGGCTAGTCAATAGGCTTGATTTAGAAACCACGCGTAGGTCAATGAGGATGGCTCTTTAACAAGATCTTTAACTAATTTTGGATTGAGGCACCAAAAATCTTGTTCAGATTAATGCCTCCAAAGCACAGCCATGTTCGCTGTCTCTCATCCGTCACATATGAGAGGCCAAGTTCTGCAGAACAAAGTGTCATTTATTCTTGTCGGCGTTACCTTTGAGAATAACCTCAACTGGCACAAACACACTACATCCATAGCCTCGACAGCTTTACAAAAACTTGGATTCCTTTTTTGAGCCAGAAAGTATTTCTCTTTTTCCAATCTGTATATTCTTTATGTATCCCAAATCAGGGCCCTCTTTGAAATATTGTTCTTATCTGTCTGGGGAATGACGTCTCCTACAACACTTAGCATTCTGAACTTCATTTAAAGAAGAGCTGTTCGTCTTATTAATGATACCACGCTTTAAGAAAGGCTTCCTTCGCCTTGCCCACCGTTGAGCTGAATATTGAAGCCTCGTGTAAACAAACTTCCTTTCACCACATTTAAGACACCCTCGGTACGATAGTACTTTGGCCTCAGCCTTCGTGGACTGTCTAAAAATCTTTATAACCAGTTCAGAGTCTGGGACTGCAAAATTTTATAAGGGTGTCCCAGAATATGTGGGCAATCTCTTGGAATCCAATAGAAAACCTAAAAATATTATGACAAGTTCCCATAAACTTCTTCCTGTGACCCTCCCCTACAGAAAAACAGGTACCTAACGGACGCCCCTGGAATTCGTTTTTGTTTAAATAACTTTTAAAGTACTAGGCGTAATTTAATATTTTTTTTAATATGATGGTAACTAGACAAGTCTTCTTAAAATGAACTCATTAAATCATATTTGGCTTATTTAGTTTGCCAGGACGAACTAGCCTCACACAATAAGAGCAATTTTTTTAACACATGATAAAGGCTCAACAATATTATTTTTAGATAGCTTCAACCTTAAACTAAAAAAGGTATCTTGATTGACATCCATAAAATCAACTGTTTATGAAAAGAAAATATTATGGTTGGTAATTTTTTTACATTATACAAGGTGTTTTCTAATTTTACGTCAATATTTAGGAAAGCAATTTTTGGGTAAATTTTAAGAAGAAAACTTTATATAAACGTATATCCTAAACGTTTTAACTTTTAAGAAACAGGGTGGTAAAATTTTCAAAAATAAATCATTTATTATTAATATCTGTAATACCACTTCAGATATTTTAATGAAATTTGGCATAAATGTACTATGTATCAAAAAGCATTTTTTAGTGTACCACATTTTTTTTATTTCCACCAGTGGCCTTCGTACAGAATTTGACCTGCCTATTTTGGCAAATTAAAAAAAATGTGATAAACTAAAAAATGCTTCTTAATACGTAGTACATGCATGCCAAATTTCATTAAAATATCTAAAGTGGTATTACAGATATTAATATTAAATGATTTATTTTTAAAAATTTAACCACTCTGTATCCTAAAAGTAAAGACGTTTAGAATATAAGTTCATATGAAGTTCTCTTCCTAAAATGGACCCAAAAATTTCCTCCTTAAATATTGACGTACAATTAAAAAACACCCTATATAATGTAAAAAAAATTACCAACCATAATATTATTTTATTTCTCGCAAACAGTTGATTTAATCGAGGTCAATCAAGAATACCTTTTTTTTAGTTTAAGGTTAAAGCTATCCAAAAATAATATTGTTAAGCTTTTATCATACAGGGTGTTAAAAAATTGCTATTATTGTGTTTCAGAGCTAGTCCGTCCCTGGCAAACTAGATAAGCCAGAGTTATTTTTTAAATATAATACATGTCCTCCTTTATCTGCCCCAGTTGAGCGTTTATTTTCATTTGCAGAAATAATAAACGCCCCAAGAAGACATGCACTGTGCGATAAAAACTTCGAACATATCGTAATTTTGAAAGCAAATTCAAAAAGATATGATTCTTAATAAATAGGTAGTTATAAAAATCAATCATGTCTATATATTAGTTTGTACGATTGTACGGACTGTAAGTTTTTTTTTTTTATTTAATTTTTATAATACGGCTTTTTTAATAGTTTTAAAAATCATTTTTAAATAACCGTTTTTGTTGGTGTTTGTTGAATGTGTTGTTAAATTAATGCTTTAAGTTGATTTATTTTAATAAATATATGACGTTCCAACTAAGTTTTTCTCTCTCGCCACCTTATTTTCGAACCCCATAACCAACTTTATTTTTTTAGACGCAAACCTACATATTTCAATTATTAGTGACAATACAGTGGTTTATGTATGACTTAAGGGCCTCTTAATTTAACTACGTTTCTTGTTAGAGAGAAGAAAAACAACTACAGCCAGATTTACTAAAGAAAGTTCTGAGTCAATTGGGCACACGTAATTGTCTAAAGTGAGATGTAGGATAAGCCAAGAAAGTTCTGTTGATATGCCAAGTAGAGACATTACAATTTATGAACAGAATTTTATATTCAATATCTAAAATTACTAATACCAAGGACTAAGGATTAAGGTGTGGTTCCTTCCACGCGGCCGTCGCATACGACTAACGCAATGCGACTAACGATGCGGCCGCCGTTTAATCAGGTGGTTTCTTAGGAACGCGGCTCAAACTCGTGATAGCAAAATTATTAGTGTAAAGGGAATAATCTTTGAAGAGTCGATGGATGATCCAGCAATATATTTATTGTTAGAAGAAAAAAGAGAATGACGGAATACTATTACAATTAGCCATCCTGAAACATAGCAATGCCCCTATAAATCCAATATTTCAGCAAAGACGCGAAGAGGGTTGTTATACTACATTAATAAATCGACATCTGCAACAGGATGAAGTAAAATTTAGAAAATATTTTAGAGTAAATAAAGCACACTTTAGTTTGATTCTTGACTTAATAAAAGACGATATAATAACAATAACCCCAGAGGAAAAATTAGCCATTGTATTAAGGTAAATCTGTACAGGGTGTCCCAAACTCGAGTCTTATCATTAGGATCTCGGAAACTTGAAGAGATACGAGGAGGTTAAATGAAAGGCAAAGTTGCGCAATTTGATGCTTATCAAAATGTCACCTTAGAACTTTAAAAATTTCGAATACATACTTTTGAAAAAAAACGATTATTCGCAATTTCATTTCTATTTTTTTGACTTTATTTGAATGGATGTAACAAAATAACTTTTACATTTCGTCTTTGAGCTGCCATCATCAACTGTTTTTTTTTTTAAATACGGCCCTGGATTTTTTTATTATGTATTTTAGGAGCTATTAAGTTTCCAAACCAATAATGTATTGCACTTATTCGAAAAATTTATATTAATGGCAATTTTTCATAAGAACCATATGTTAAAGAGAGTCAGACAATATATTTTGGCATGATCTTGGGAAAACATTAAACTGATTTTTTCGAATAAGTGCGAAACATCATGGATTTGGGATCTTAAAAGCTCTTAAAAATACGTAATAAAAATCTAGTACCTCATTTAAAAAATAAAGTTTTAATTTTTAACAATTAAAAAAAACACCGGACATTCCTCACAAAACAACACAAACAAAATATCAGACGCACACACGACTGCGGCTACACTGCTTCTTCAGCAGTCCAGTCGCATCAATCGCAGTCGTTGACAGCGGACGCATACGACGGCCGCTCGGAACAAACCAGGCACATTTAAAAACATGAGAAGGAGTGCTTTGCGGCTAACGCAGTGCGTTAGACGCATGTAGGCATCGCGTGGAAGGAAAACCTTTAGACTACTAACAAGTTTAGGCATATGCGGCAATAAATCCAAAAACTTTTTGTTGGTCTAGGTATTTTTGCTTTAAAAGAAACCCTAAACCCTAAACCATCAAAAAATGTTTAAGTTTGTCACCATTTATGCTTAAACCTTGTAGTAGTCTAAATATTTAGTCCTAGGTTTAGCTTTAGTGAATTTGGCTGGAACTGCCGAAGTAAAAGTATTAAAGTCGGCACTAGTCTAACTATTAAAACTTTTTTGTGAATCTGGGTGTTTGGTGTTTGTGAATGTTTTGTTAAAAGGATAAAACTACAAATAAATATTGTGTTAGGTAGGATATCCTTGGATCTGAGAAGCCATGAGGTTTCAGAATGTATAAAATAAAAAATGCAAATTTGAAATTAAAATAATAATGGGCCTCCAAACCTAGAACAATTAAAAAAATGAATTAGCTTTGCTACATTCCTGAATACATAGATCATGTTATTATAATTAAAGGCTCATCAAAGTATAAATTATCCTTTCGCGCTAACACTATAAGTTTTAGACTATTAATCATTTCCCTTGATACTTTTTAAATTACAAAAAATTAGAGATGTTAAAACACCGGGTCTTTTCATTTTAGGCACCGGTGAGTTGATGCCAAGGTTTCCATCGACGATTTTTTTCGAAATCAATCTTTATAAAAAATCCTTTATTTTGATACCCAATTTGTTATATTTACCAATGATTACTAACAGCCATTTTTCATGACAATTTTATTATCGAACGCATTCAGGATACGAAACAGTTTCGAAATCACTCCCGAAAATGTCAAAAACGTGACACTTTAAGAATATTCTATTGGTGCGATTTGACGTTTGATGGAGCGGTTCCCCAACTATTTCGTATTGTGAATGCGTTCATTATTACCTTTATTTGAACGAAAACCCCTGTATTTTAATAGGCAACTTAAACAAAATTTCCACTAATAAAATGGAAACTGATTTAATGGGTTTATTTTAAGAAGACTCATCCAGTAACCATCCTATTAAAAAATAATAAATTAGGACTAGTATTTTAAAAGTTATTAAAAAAGCAGATTTCCAGGGGCGTCCGTTATGTACCTGTATCTCCGCAGGAAAGGCTCGTCGTAGAAAAAAAAGTTTATGGGAACTTGTCATATTATTTTTAGATTTTCTATTAGATTCCGAGAGATTGCCCACATATTCTGGGACACCCTGTATATTTTCTTTATTGAAAACGACAATGAAGCGACTCGCGTGTGACCGGTTATATTTTTGTTACAGTAGAGTTTTATTCATTGAAAACAACCCTGTATAATATTTAATTCGATTCAAATCACTATAGGTATGCGTGTTGAAATTAAACCCACATTCAGTAAATTTGCGGGTAAAATTAAATAAAATCCCTGAAAATCCCGAAATCTCATCAACTGACACGCTGTTTCGCATTTTAATCCCAGCTTTGCTAATTTAATTCAATCTGTGGCAAAATCACAAATAAATAGTTAAATTCAAATTTTTAGACATTAAACAATAACGAATATTATTAGTATACCAGGTGTTCAAAAAATTAACGATCAATATTTCTAGGGAGTATTTATTATACTATGGTCCGATATCTTTAAAACTGTTTGAGAAAAATTCCAATAAGACTTCAAGTGTCATAAGGTTGTACCGGGTGTCCAAATAAGAAAGGACGCCGGCTGTATCTCGAAAATGTTTATCGCACAGAGTTGGGGAAAAATATTTTTAGTAAAAATGGTCAAGAGAAATAGCTGGAAATTATTTTCAAGTTTCTGAAACGGCCGCTAGAGGGCGTAACTGCGATCTTAAATCTAAAAAAGTTATGTTTCTGTGAATTTTGCTATATTAAGCTAACAAAAAATACCTAATTTTTAAAGTCGATGATAATTTAAACCTTTTTTGTTTAATAATTTTTGCTATTCCCTAAAATAAAGTGGTGGGGGGTATTTAAATATTTCCGTAAAAAAACCCTATCCGAAACGGTGCCGATTTTAACAAACTTGCTAGTTAAAAAGAGCTATTTTGGGCTATAAATTTTATATTATTTAAAGTTTTGTTAGTTTCACATGTCGCCGCTGATGGCTTTTTTCGATATTTCGACAAAAATGGTAATTTTCAACAAAATTAGATGCATTGGTAGGATTTTTTTTTCATAAAAAGTAGCTAAATGATGCTTAAAAAGTTGCAAAACCCTACCGATATCTTGTTTTCTTAACATTTAGCCAAAGAAATTTTTATGTCAATATTCAAAAATTATAAAAACTACAAGTAATTTTATATGGGATAAATTAGGTATTTTTACGGAAACTTTAATTTAGGTTTTATAATCTTTTCGCCTAAATGCAATACTTTACAAGTTATATTCAGTAAATCGAATTTTCAGGATTTTTTTAAGGTATATCTCTGGAATTCCATTTTTTTATTATAACTCGTAAAGTATAACATTTAGATAAAAAGATCATATAACCTAAATTAAAGGATCCGTAAAAATACATAATTTATGTCATATAAAATTTCTTGTAGCTTTTATAGTTTTTAAGATATTGACGTATAAAATTTTCTTTGGCCTAAATTTTAGGTAAGGAACAAGATATCGAGATACGGTTTTCGCAAGCTTGTTTAGGCATTACTTAGTTACTTTAAAAAAATAATAATACCAATGTATTTATTTTTTTGACAAAATTAACCATTTCTGTCGGAATATCGAAAAAAGCTCTCTAGCTTCGACATGTGAAACTAACCAAACTTCAAATAATATAACATTTATAGCCCAAGAAAAGCTCTTGTGAACTAGCCTAAGCTTGTTAAAATCGGCTTAGCCGTTTTGAAGATACAGAGTGTTTTTTACGGAAACCTTTAAATACCCCCCACCAATTTATTTTTAGAGATACAGCAAAAATTGTCAAACAAGAAAGGTTCAAATTATTTATTTATTTATTTATTTACGGGTATGAAAACCCATTAAAAATACAATAACAAACACAATAATATACATAACAAAAATATTAAAACTAAATTACCTATGTTAAAAACAATATTCGATAATACAGTTAAAAATATACATAAATAATACTATAATTTGACATTTGCAAGTTTACCTTTAAATAAACTAAAGGAAAGGGAGAAAAAGTCTAAATTCACCCTATTACCATTAGCTGCAATTCTTGTCATAGGTGAGAATGCACCATAGTTACATCGATGAAATTGTATCGCAAATAGTTCTGAAGCCCTAATTTGTCTATTAGGTGCTCTAAAGCCAACCTGAGATAACAAATCCACACAGTCTATTACACCATTAATAAGTTTAAAAAGAAAATAAATGTCAGCTTTTACCCTTCTGTGCTCCAATTTATCTAATCCCAAATAAGTTCAGGCTTCATCATAATTGAAAAAAGTAAGTGGAAAGTTTGTTCTAAAACATGCCAATTTAATATATTTATTTTGCACCTTCTCAAGGTTAGACACATGTACCAAATAGGGGGAGACCATACACAGGACAAATATTCCATTCTTGAACGTACCAAGTATTATAAAGAAAATTAAGGCATTTAATGTTTGTGAATCCACGTGAAAACCTGTTAATAAAGCCTAACAATTTAAGTGATTTATTAACAATAGAATCTAATGAAGTTAAAAGTCATCTTAGTGTCCAAAATAAGACCCAAATCTGAAATTGAGGACACTCTTTCAAGACTTTCCTCCTGAATTTTATAATCAAAGTTCATACAATTTTGTATTTCCCGAAAGCTTATACATTTACATTTTTTTGATTTTTAAAAGCAAGTTTATTCGCAGAACACCATTCTTTTAGGCGGTTCAAATCTTTCCTGCAATGATAAAATCATCCAAAGTTTTTAAAATTTCCCAAATATCTTTAAGTCATCAGCATAAAAAGATGTTCTGAATGAATTGTTTAGTTAAGTCGTTAATAAAAAAATTAAATAAATAGGGAACCCAAATGACTCTGAGGTACACCTGATGTTACTAGGTTTCTCGAAAAGGGTAAACCCTATTCAAACATTTTGTTTACGTCTAGTTAAATAAGTTTTAAACCATGACAGCATGCTACCAGTCACCCCCCCATCCTTTAAGCTTTTAAAAAAAGGGTTCATGACTTACAGTGTCAAAGGCTCTGGAAAAGTCAGTGTAGACAGAATAAACCCTTGGCAGCGACCCTCCAAAGCCTTTAACACATACTTAGTATAAAGTCATATTTGTTGCAGAAGATCTATTTCTATAAAAAACCATGTTGTCTAGAAGTTTTTAAAGGGTAACAAAAAAAACAGTTAGCTGGTCGCATCTAGCTTCTAAATAATTTTGGAAATGAATTAGAAATAGCTTCTCCTCTATAATTACAACATCAGACCTATTACCTGACTTGAAAATAGGACGGAAAAAATGTGTTTTCCAGAGATCAGGGAAAAATACCATTCTTCAGAGACATATTAAACAATATCCATAAAGGTGTAGAGAGTGAATAGACACAATTAATTAAAAAATTTTGGGGTACCCCCTCGGGTCCTGGAACTTTGTTTGGGTTGAACTATACTGTCAAAAACAGCGGCCAGGTTATACTAACATTACTAAAATCTAAAGTATTACCCAAAAAAAAAATCATCAGTTGAACCTGGTGACCAAAATCAGATTTATATATTATTCTCGACTTTAAAGACAGGTATTTTTTTGTTACGTTAATATAGCAAAATTCACAGCAACATCCTTTTTAGATTAAAATTGCAGTTACGCCCCCCCAGCGGGCCTATCAGAAACGAAAATAATTTCGGCAAACATAATAAAAATTTTCCCTTTTTTCGCTTAACGAGAACATTTTGCGTTTCCCTAATTAAATAACTTGTCAAAAATGACCAACAATGGCTGACAATGGGCTTGTTGCTGTTGGAAACGAATAACTTTGTTTCCACAGGCGCCCTAAAAAAAATCCTTTTAAAATAATTTTCCTATTTGACATACAGTCAATTCGGAGGTCAATAAATGCTTATTTTTAGAAAACCCAAAAAGCTTGTTACATTTTTAAAGGAAAGATTAAATTTAAAAATATTGAAACATATAAGATGTTCCATTTAAAATACAAGTTGTCCTATATCAAATCCCATTTTGTTTTTGAAATTTTAATGTAAATAAAAATGGTAAATACGAGAATAACTTTAAAAAATATAATATATTTGGAAAACCGATTTTGATTCTTTTTTTTTCAAGTTATTCCGATAAAAAGGGGGAAAAAAAGGGACGGCCCCCCTTATCTTAAAATTTTGATTTAAAAATTTATACAGAGTGTCCCAAATTGGGCCTACACATATTGCTATCTCGTTTAGAAAGAAAAATGTTTAAATAGAAAAAATTAAATAATTTTATGCTGTCATTTTTGACAGTGCACCTAACTAAAAAAAACTAGTTTAGTTTTAATGTAATGTCTCTTTTAAATAAGTATCATAAAAATCAAGGTTTAAAATCGAAGGTTTATTGAGTATTAGTCCACTAAATGAAGGGTCAAAGCTGTAAATAAATCTGTACAGTTTTCCCTTGTGGCGCAATTCTTAGGTCTTCGAAGATGCTTTTGAGTGAAAAAAAGTTTATCAACATTAACAGGTGGAAAATGTCTGAAAATGGCCCCTCAAGGCCCGAAAAATGGGGTTTTCGCTAAAATCTGCCTAAATATGCGAATTGAAGAATTTTTGTTTAAATAAAAAATAAAGATCGCCTTGTTATCTACAAAAATGGTTCCAATAATTTTTTTGAAAAATCGATAGTTTTCGAGATAACGTGACCAAAAAGTCCCCTCATTTTAGCTGCCGCTCTACCGCTAGAATGCCGCTATCTTCATGGATTCACTTATAAGCGGGCGGACGAATTGTTCCATTACTCGGGCAATAATGTACATTTTATTTAAAGTTCATCGGAATGGGAAAACCCGTATCTATCATTGCAATGAGTTTGGGTCCATTCTGATTTTTCTAGAATATTAAAAAAAACAGACAGGTTTTTACAATATTTTGAGAGTATCTCATTAATTTATTGATATTCATTTAAAAAATGGTTTTTATTAACATTTGTTTTTTATAATGAGACCTTAGCAAGTGTTTAATGATCCCAGAAAATTTCCTTCACCATCTTTCTTGCGTTTTGACAAAAAATTGTTTTGCCCATCTGCAATTTTTAGTAAGAAACTACTACTACCACATCTATCCAATGAGGAATATTATGGATTTTTTGTCGGCCATTTTTGCGAAAAATATTGGTGTTGCGAAAAAATGTTAAAAACCATTTTTATAGATTCCTAGGTGATCTTCAGTTTTTGTCTGAACAAAAATTCTCTAATTAGCCTATTTTGGCATATATTTGCGGGAAACTCATTTTTGGGACTTTGGGGGGCCATTTTCAACGGGTTCTCACGTCGGAATCGTGATAAACTTTTCTCGCTCGTAAGTATCCGCGAAGACCTAAGAATTTCGCCACAAATGAAAAGTGTATAGATTTATTTACAGCTGTGGGTACTTTCAGGTTTTCAGCTACTGAACTATAAGAGAACCCAACGAATTCTTGGATAGAAATAAAGTAAACAAACCTTGTTTGGCATTAATATATTCAGGGGGGCAAGGAGGGATAATTCTTGTAAACACACGGCACAACAACACACTAAATAACATCACTCCGAAAATAATAACTTTTTCAATGTTTATGGGCATTACTAAATTACATTTTTAAAATTAATTTCAAAGCCGGAAAACTATTTTTCCTACGAGCGTGCGGAAGAGTCACTTTTCCGCAGGCATTTGGAAAGTGCACTTTTCACGCCGTGCGAAATAAACTACTGTAAAATCTTACAGGTGAAGCAAGATTTATATGTATTTTTAGTAATTGTAGGCTATTTCATGCAATATACGAAGCCATTGCAAGTTTTAGTTTATTCTCTTTTTGTTTGTTACTTCGTAATTTAATATTTTAACTAAAACACAAAAAAACATTTTTAATTACCCTGTATAATAATAATAAATGATTATGACAAGTCAAGCAACAATATGTAATCTTGGTGATTTTAACAATGTCAGATTTTTCTTCGTTCCATATGAACAAGCAATTGCACAAATGAATTTCAATACAAACAAGCATTTTTAATGAAAAGGCGTCATAGTATCTTTTTTAATTAAATAAAATCGCAAAAATAATTATTTAAAATGAGTAGTTCCGATGGGGAGCTACCAGATTCTATCCTGGATACAGCAAATACCGTAAGTTTGAATTTATTACCAGCAAAATCTCGTGAAAAATGTAAGAATCAATATAGTCATTTCGAAACTGGTGCTCCAGCAAGGGGACAAAAGTACTAAAGAAGAAGTGTTCTTGGCCTATTTTGCGGATTTGTAAAAAACATATAAACCTAATACTTTATGGAGTAAGTACTCTATGTTAAAATGTGTCCTCAAGTGAAAAGGAACCTTGATTTAAGTTCATATTTCAAGCTAACATCACTACTTAAACACCAAAACGTGGGATACCGGCCAAAAAATCAAAAACTTTCAGCAAGAAGGTTTCAAGATTCATGAAAGAAGCACCTGATAATATTTACCTTCTAATAAAGATGCTACAATTTTTGGATTAGCCGGTGCTTGTAGGAAGATTAACTTACAAAAATAATGATTGATGACATACAGGATAATGAAAATTTGATAGTGGTGAAAATTCTGACAGTAAAAATAACACTTCCAGAATCTTTGTAGTGTCCGATGAAACAAATAACGGACTTTATCTGCAATTGTACCGTAAATATGCAAATTTGCGAAAACCACATACCCCACACAGACGTTTTTTGTCCAGTATAAACAAGGAGCATGCAGTACGCAATGTGTGGAAATAAATTCAATGGTAAAATGCCTTCGAAATTGCTGCATACCTAAAATTAAAATCCAGAAGAGTACACTAGACATAGTTTTCGTCGATCCTCTGCGACTATGTTAGCGGATTCTGGAGAAGGTACCAATGTCAAGCGACTTGGGGCTGAAATCAACGGCTGTAGCTGAGAGCTACATTGATGAATCCACAAATCAAAAAGGATATGTCGAATAAAATATTGACCATGAACAACTCCCTCCTGAGCTAAGTCAACCTTCATCAAGCCGTACAATAAGCGCTTCCATAAGCCACCCGCTAAATGAAATTACAGGTTCTGCAATTAATTTACAAATAGGCTAATAACTGTTCTTTTGTTGTAAATGTTATCAACAAATAATTCCCATTTATAAATATGTTGTAGTAGTTCTTTCAGATTAAACATAATTTAAAATAATCATTGCTTTAATATTGAGTATTATCTGAACTTGTTTAGGAAAATTTTGTTCCTAACGCTTGCGCAAAGTGACTTTGCGCACTTGTTAGGAAAATAACTATTTGTTTATTATCTGAAGTGACAGACAGACATGACATTTTCTTTAGATGCCCAATTCGATTGCTGTTGATTAAGTCAGTTTACAAAACGTGTTATTGAATAATACAACCTACTAGAAAGAGATAAAATGATATTGGAGTGCCGTATAACACCACTTCTATACTTTTTATTAAACGAATGCACAGCTGTCCAAATTAACCTTGTTGCATGCTTGAAACTGTCATATAATAAATGTTTATATTTTAAATCGAGTTCCTATATTAACACATAAACCAATATTTTTAAATAATTTTATTACATTTTCAAGGTAATTTTCTAATTTTGGTTTTTGAGATCTGGCAATTTGTTTACGTTTTTCCAAAACAAAAACAAACTGATCACTATACCAAACAATCTGCCTACAAACTGGCGTTGCGTTAATTCTAGTCCTTGAGTTCGTTGAGAGAGCCCAACTAAAACATAAAACCTAATTATTTTTATTCTCTAAATATCTTTTCTGCATTCTTAACAAAAAATATATATAAAATGCCCTTTTTATTTTTGATATCAGATCGTAATTTGGCGACTCGACGTGATGCCTTTATAATAATTTTCTATTGTAAAGTCACGAACTCCGGACAAATACCAGTACTTAGACGTTTTAATAAGGTAAAAAACAAAGATTGGTATCGTTTAAAGAATACCCACTTCATTTCATTATTATTTATTATGTCTGACTTGCTTGACCTTTTCCACCTTTACCTGAGGGGGCTCTTATTAACGCAATTTTGTTGAATAAGCGGTTTTAAAATTACTTTATTTTTTATGCTCTGTCGCAAAGCGATATGTTATTGATTTTATATTATCTTTATTTAAACTTTTTTATCACGATAAACAAAGATTTACCACCATTATTTGGGAAAGGCACATATATTCTTACACCTTTGGAAATTAAAAAAAAAAAAGTTATTGTTTTCCATGCGTAACCTGTTTTTTAATACTATTATTTGGATAATTTCTATATCAAGCAGTCATCAGGCCAGGAACTGTATGCCTCCGTGATATGTGCAACCGACCTTAAGATGGAACAGATAATGCTGAAACATACAGTGCTTTCATTTCAAAACGAACCCCCCAAAAAATATCTTAAAAAAAAACACTCCCCAAAAAAACAAAAACACGTGGGTTTAAATATACGGGGGGAAGTTTTTTCGTATTTGATAAAATTTTATCGGTCACCTCCTAACCCCAGTTAACCTCACTTTATATTTCAAATCAACCCCCAAGTTACCATCATTGTAAGCGGAATGAAATTTGCTATCCAACAGTACTAAAAACTTTAAATCGATGGCGAGAAGCGACTTGAAGTAAAAATGTGTTTAATTAGTTTATCGGTTAAATAATTTATTTTACAAATCCAAAATGGCCCTTATTGGCGAGACAAGCTGTTTTGAAATTCCTCGCGACTATTTTAGTGTGCATTCTTCCAATTATTATTTTTGTGTTCCTGCTACAGCAAAACACTGCAATAGCACAAGTTTTTAAGACGTTTAGGAACCAGTTAAATATTACTGTTAGGATTGTCATTTTGCACTTAGTTTAAAATTAAGAATCTTGTTTTTAAAAAATGGTGTATACTCTACCAGAGAGAAAAATAATTTTCTTTATGGGGCGGAAGATAGATGCGCGTAGAACCGCCAGAGTATTCAATGGGAGGATCAAAATAAAACGGGGGCATAAATTGTTGGAATTTGGTGCGTAAGTTTGAAGAAATTGGATCTGTATGCAACAAGAAAAGTACTAATGAAAGGGTTTTGCAAGCACGCCAGGTTGAGGTACTAGGACAGTTCGCAATAGATCCGACGTTGTCTATTCCAAAAGTTTCTAAGCTGACCAATATTTCTACGGGTTCCGTGCACAAAATTTGGAAAAAGAATAAGTTTTTTCCATACAAAATACAAATTCTTCATGAACTCAACGAAGACGATTATGATAGAAAAAAATAGAATTTTGCGAATCAATGTGCCAGCGAATTGACGAAGACCCTCATTTGATCAAAAATTTCTGCTTTTCTGACGAATCAATTTCTTCTTAAATGGAATTCTTAATAGACATAACTGCAGATATTGGGATAATGAAAATCCGCACATATTTCGGGAAAGGGGCATACTCAATTTCCAGAGAAGATCAACGTTTGGGCAGGTATTTATGGAAACGAAATTATCGGGCCATTCTTTCTGGAAGAAAATTTAACTGGGCAACTGATCTAAACCCTTTTTGGGAAAAATGCGATATACCCTTCTATCGTCCAATCTTTGGAAAATCAGGTGGATGAAAATGGTGCTATGGAACTCAAAAAAAATTTAATTTGCATTTGCAAGATGGAGCCCCTCCCCACTATGCTTTAGCATTTCGAAATGGCTCAATGAACAGTTTCCAGGCACATGGATAGGCAGACGAGTGCCATCGAATGGCCAACGGTCTCCAAACTTAAATCCTCTAGACTTTTTCCTCTGGGGTTATTTAAAAAGTAAAGTGTACAAAACGCCACCGCAAATATTCAAGAACTTAAATGTAGAATTACACTAGAATGCAGAGGTATTACCAGACAAACTTTCGCCAACGTTCGCGAAGAATTTCAAAACAGACTTTATTATTGTCTCGCCAATTAAAGGGCACATTTTGAGCATTTGATAAAATAAATTATTTGAACACGTAAACTAATTAACACATTTTTACTTCTAAGTCGCTTCTACGTCCATCGATTTAAAGTTTCTTAGTACTGTTGGATAGCAAATTTTTATGCCGCTTACAATGATGTGTCACACTATGGGGGTTGCCATTTGACATATCAAAGTGAGGTTAACTGGAGGTTAGGAGGTGACCGATAAAATTTTATCAAATACGAAATTAAACTTCCCCCTTATATCTAAATCGACGTGTTTCTTTGTTTTTTTGGTGAGTGTTTTTTTTTAAAAATATTTAGGGTGGTTCGTTTTGAAATGAAAGCACAGATAAGTGTTTTACATTTTTTGTTAGGTTTTTTGTCTGTATCAGGCGATCTATCAGTTCATAGAGGTCAATAGGGCTGAGAATACTCAGTCGCTATACCCTGGGACCCGAAGTGGCCCTTTTTCTAGAAACTTTCCAGCCGAGTAATCCCAACAGCAACTTATTAATACCATATTTTTATTTGGAATTGGCATTACCGACCTTTAAAATCGGGGTGCCTGCATTCTTAGTAATATATTTTTTTAAATCCTCTGGTAAAAATGCAGAGATCATATTCAATATTTTATTGCAAAGAAAATTGCAAATAAAAGTTAAGACGTGTGAAATTTAAAACGCGTAAAAGACAAAACAATTTTTTTTTTAAATTTTGTCATAAATGCGACAATAATAATTTTCGAAATAATTATCATATGTATAACGACTTTTATAGTTGATGGCATTGACTGTGAATAGATAAGTTAGGTGAAAAGTGCAGGTACACATGAGCTTAAAAGTAATCGGGACGCCAAGATTAATTTCAATCGGATAGGCAGAAATACGTTGGGAGTAATGGGGCAATGCACATGAGATATCGATAGCTATCGGATAATCTGGGCCTATCTTGATGGGTATCGCGGCGGGACGCCAAGATTGATTTTAATCTCGATAGGCGGAAATACATTGGGAGTAATGGGGCAATGCACATGAGATAGCGATAGCTATCAGATAGTCTCGGCCTATCCGATAGATATCCTGATGGGTATCGCGGCTGACGCAGGTTTCGCCCCTATCTAGCGTTAATTCTATGTATATATGTATGTTTATTGGTTGTTGGTTGCGAGTAATTTTGCAGATTTGACCTTGAAATGCTCTTAACCCTGAACTGATGGGATCAAACAGATCCGGGATTAGAATTCAGTGATTCCAAAAACATACAGATAGGTACCATGGTCAAGTTTTTCGGACGTCTATTTTTTTGTGTTTTGTGGGGCTGTGTAATCAAAAAATATTTTTTTTTTTTTTCTTCTCGCCTCCCGCTCCAAAAGATTGCCATTTTTTACGATTATTTAAGCAAAATATTTTTTTAATTACTAGGCTTGATCGCTATTTACTTCAAATTCGGTTAGCCCGGATCAAAAAACTTTCTAATATTTCGAACCAGATCGAATTATAATGAAAAAAAAGTGAGGTTAAGTTTAATTTAAAAAAATCTTCGATAACTCAAAAATGTGTTTGCAATTTTAAGTTTGCAAAAACATGTTTTTTGATTTCCAGACAAAATCAGAAGATGAAAGAAATACAATAAAAAAATGCGTAATATTTTATTTACATTACACTATACATACAGGGTTTCCCAAATTCGAGCCTTATCATTACGAGCTCGGAAACCTGAAGAGATAGGAGGTCGGTTTAATGAAGGCAAAGTTGCGCATTTGATGCTTATCTAAATACCACCTTAAAAGTTTAAACATTTTAAATACATCCGAACACTTTTAAAAAGACCGAATATTCGCAATTTCATTTTTATTTTTTTATCACTCTACTTGGATGTAACAAAATAAATTTTACATTCCTTATGCTACTTTTTTGTTCTACAAGACAGTGTTATTAGATTAACACATCGACGTTTCGTCTTTGCGCTGCCATCATCAACTTTTTATTTTTTTAAATACGGCCCTGGATTTTTTTTACGGACTTTACGAACTTCAAGGTTCCAAAACTAATGATGTATCACACCTTTTCGAAAAATTCGTACTAATAGCAAGAAAGACAAAGAATTGATGCTTGGTAAGATCTTACCAGGAAATCATTAAAATGCTTTTTATAAATAAGTGCGATACAGCTTTGGTTTTGGAACCTTAACAACTTCTTAAATCAGTAATATAAAACCCCGGGCCGTATTTAAAAAAGAAACAAAATTGTTGATGGCAGCTCAAAGATGAAACGTCGGTGTATAAATCTTATAACACCGTTTTGAAGGATAGAAAAAATAGTAATACGAATGTGAAATTTATTTTGTTATATCTAGTCAAAATATAATAATAATAATAATAATAATAAAAATAAAAATAAAATCGGGAATATTCCGGTTTTTTTCCAAAAGTCTTCAAAAATTTTAAGCATGATGATGATGATCAGCATCAAATAGCGCAACTTTGGCTCCATTTAACCTACCTCGTTTCCCTTCAAGTTTTCGAATTACCAGTAATGAGGTTCAAATTTGGGACACCCTGTACATGATTTATATTTATCGATGGGTTTTTATAATTTAATAATTTTCTTTATATACATTTATCTTGCCAAGTCACTTGCCCAACTTCACTTTTAAAATAGTTTGCATAACCATTTCTAATTGAATTTACAAATGAAACAATTCTTATAGGTACAAAAAAAGATAGGATTGAAATGACGCGGCTTTCCTATCTTATGTGCACTGAAACTCCGATAGGTATCAAAGAGATTAGATTGAAAACAATCTGTGCGTCCCGATTACTTTTAAGTTCATGTGTACCTGCACTAAAACTTAAAATGACATTGATCTTAAACTATTCTCGCACATATAGAAATGGAAATAAAGCACAAAAAGAGCCAAAATATCCAAAATTTTACGATCAAGTTGTATTGAAAAGAACTTTTCTAAAATTATGTAAAAAAAAATGTATCTACTTTGTAATATGTTTTTCGACCAAATTGCAGTGCAAAATAAATTCGGAAAAATGCATTTTTTAAAGTCACACTCACAAACCGGGAATCGACTCAAATTAGGTTCCAATTAGTTTTCGAGGTCACTAATTCCAAATATGATCTCCAAATTGGTCCATCTTCTACCGGAAGCCTACGATTGATGATAAACGTCATCTCCGGGGCTTCTTTGCAGTTTTTTTGACCGCTCTTTTCGAATTCTGCATCGGCGATCACACCCCGGTTACCTAGTACAACAAAATCTTGACCATGGCATTAACGTCATTTTCAGGAATATCAATAAAAACTTAATTTTCAATATTTTTAATACTGTCGTTAATACTGTTATACCTGTTTGGAATTGTTTATCGCATTTCAAGTATGCAAGGTGAAAATAAAAGAAATAAATTGAATGAATTAAGGATCATAATGTTTATAAGTTTACGCGAATTTTTAAAGAAAACTTCGTGAGATGACGTCCATGTCCATGTTCTGGTGCACCATATGTTTGTTTGGTGGTCGCCGATGTTGGACTCTAGAAGAGCGCCTCTGTTACGATTTTCGCTTCGTTTACGCGAATCGTACAAAGAAACTCCCTAAGGTAATGTCCATGTCCAGGTTCCGGTGCACCAGGTATCGAGATTGGTCGCCGATGTCAAATTTAGAATCAGAGACCCAAAAACCTTCCAGTGTAAAGTCTTGCGGCATTAAAAAATGAATTTCAGTAGAAGTCTTAAAGATGACGTTTATTATTAATCCCATAGTCCAGGTCGGCTATGGACCAATTCGAAGGTCATAGTCGGGATCAGCGACCCTAAAAATCTCGGAGAACCTGATTTAAGCCCATTCTAGTCGTTTCCAACTAAGTTATGAATTAAAATGACTTCAAATATGCATATGATATTCATTGAATGCATTTTGCACTGCACAAATACAATTTGGTCAAAAACACTGATACAAGGTAGATAAATTTTTTTTACATAAATTTAGAAAGCAAATGCAAAACATCCCATTTTAAGACAACTTGATCCAAAAAAAAAAATCAAAGGTTCAGTGCTTTATTTCCTCGCCTAATAATTAATAGTACTTCAGTATATCAAATCGGTAATAAGGCTTCTAATAGTTACCTATATTTTTTGATGGTTTAAAATTAAGTTAATTGCATTGTATCGCTTTTTGATTAAATTCGTATAATCTCACTTACCGTACGTCACTGTAAGTAATAACACAGTGAGATCTTTATGGAGCACCGTCGATTCCCATGGACATTATATAGAAATTATGGTGTTTTTTGCTTCAGTTTTTTAACGCCAGTCATAAAGTTGCCCACACGAAGACAATATGGGATTTTCATTCACGCAGATCTAATTCCGCCCATTTAGTGGATGGCACATATATCTTTGTGTTTTGATTTTATTGGTTAATTGCCTCATAGTATTTTTTAATTTTATTAAACATCATTTTAAGGGTTTAATAATACTGCAAGAATATTTTTTACAGTATCTGGTAAAAAAATTTAAGCCTAGAATATTCCCACCACAACATGTTTACAGCAACCAGAAGTACCCTAAAGAAAGGGCATCTTTTTATAAAATAAATACCAGTTTTTACTTTCCCTATAAATACCCTGTAAATTAAATTAGACAAAAAAAATCTCAGTTAAAATCTCCATTATCTTAACAACACCGTTTAAATGTGCTTTTGGCATTATCAAATTGCGTAATTTCCATTCTTTTAGTATTTACAGGTAGATCGCAATTAATACACTAACGGCCGAGTGATGATCGCGTTGTTAAATTTAGCAATGGACTTAGCAATTGTTAAAAGTAAACAACGGTTTAGAATATTTAACAAAACGTCATTGTCAGTGGTATTCAATGATTTTAATAGGCAACCTGTTAAAATCTGACCTTTTGTTAAACATTCTAAACCGTTGTTAACTAAGCAATTGTTAAAAGTTAACAACGGTTTAAAATGTTTAACAAAATGTCAGATTTTGAGAGGTTACCTGCTAAAATCATTGAATAACACGGACAATGACGTTTTGTTTTATTAGGTGTGATTTGCCTTTTTATAAATTCTAGGATAATGACGATCAGTTATTCCGGCAGAAAGTCTTACGACTCAATGCATATTTTATTATTGATTGCCTAGGCAAATTGACTGCGAGGTGAAATTTATTGACAAAATATATATGAGTTTATCAGAAAACATTGACGCACTTACAAATATCGCTTATTTTGGTATTGAAAAAATAAATTTAGAAAACATTTAAACTGATCGAAAAAAGTTAAGGATATTGTGTCAGCAATGAAAGCCGCTTTTATCTTCCTCTATCTTGACAGACGCACAGTTAGTGTCTGGAGACCAAGAAATTCAAGAGCTAATGACCGATATGTTCAAGAAGTACATCCATTTGGAAGTGGAGATGTAATGGTCTGGGGTGGAATTTTCTACGGAGGTCGAACGAAGTTGTATGTTTGTGAAAATACAATGACAGGTGAAATTTATGCCCACGACATCATTTATAACAGAGTTAATGATTATCGTTGGAATTTGGAACCTAATTTTAGATTTCTGGATGATAATGCTGGCCGCACAGAGCCAGGGTAGTACAAGAACGGCTAGCATTTAATAAAATTAATCATCTGCCATTACCCTCACTGTCTCCAGATTTAAACTGCATCGAACATGCTTGGGACATGCTCGGAAAGGCACTAATTGCCCATCAACCTCCTGATTAGAACGTAAGGTCACTGAGGCAAGTTCTTCCACATTTATGGAATACCTTCGATCAAAATGACTTGGATTATTTAATTTTAAGTATGCCTCGTCGAGTTAAGTAGTAATAGCCAATAGAGGTGGAATTACTCACTATTAATATTTTTTTTCTTTTTGATAATTATCCTTTCTGTTACACTATTAGAGTAAAGTAGCCTGTTAATTCTAATAAAAAAAAATCAGTAAAAATAAATGTGTTTCGTTTCTAAAAGAGATGGAAGTAAATATACGTTATAATTTTTTTTTAAGAAAACTATTTTTTTTTCACATAATTCACAATTTCCTTAACTTTTTTTGATCAGTTTATATATTTTGTCATCGAAAAATCTTCTCGATATTCTGTCATTATAACGAATTAACAACATATACTTTTGACTGAATGTCTGCAATATTCCCAAGTGTACACATTTTTTGATAAAATAGGCAACTTCGTTTCTTTAAATAGAAAACCCCGTTTATATTTACGGCAGTGAATTCAGCCCATTCATATTACTAAAACCTTTAAATCAAAGAACTTTATGTTTACGTAGGTAGTTTCTAAAATATGGTTTCAGCAAGATGGGACACATATTATTTCAGAGAGGTGCTTACACTTTTAAACGAAACAAAAGAAGAAGCATGAAGGGGCAGCCCGATCCCTTGACTTAACACTATTTTATTTTTTCTTTTGGGGATATTTAGAAAATCGAAATTATGCCAAGCATTTTTAACTTAAAATGCAGAGCTACCATAATTTAGAAACTACATAAAATAAAATTTTAAAATTAGGAAGTTCTAGTATTATCATTAGCGATGCGATGAATTTATTGCAAAAACATAAACTGTGCTCTTTTTTTGAAGAAGCGAAATTGCCTGGTTTATCTCAAAAAATGTACATTTGGCAACATTGCAAATTTTATTATAAAATCGAGGGTATCCTAAAACTGCGAAGTAATAATTTTTACAATTTGTCACGCAATTGCTTTAGCCCAAGTGTTTTGGCTTAAAAACACTTTTCCAACTTTTATTTGGCTGTTGGCAGCCTTTAAAAAAAATATTATTATTATTATTATTATTATTATTTTTAATTAATATCAAATAAATAGCAAAGGCACAGTAAAGTTGAAGGTGAGTAGCAGAGAGGCGTGCAAAAATGCCCTAACTCATTGCCGGAGAGTAGGGGGGTTAAACTGGGCCTATTCTGCTTTTGGTGCCAGGCCTGCAGAGACCTTCCAAGATTTAATGAACTCTCGTTCAACTTTACTACCACTCAAAGACAAGAAAAACTTTAAACAATATTAACATTAGAAAAAGGAGACACTAGGTGACAATAACATATATTTAAAACAAATAGTTAATATAATTTATTATAAATTTGTAATTTAAAGTTAAAAGTTTATACACAAAAAATTATTCAAAAATAAAATGGTGAATGCGCTGGGTTATAAAGATTACAAAATTTAAATTTATAATTTAAAAGTTTATAAAAAAAATATAAATAAATAATAAAAATGAAATGATCCCAATAACTGTTAAAATTTTCGATACTGATGAAAAGAATAAATATTATGGATATAAGTCTACAATTGAAAAAAATATAAAACTTAAAAATATATATAGATACCGCTTACAATTATTTCATTAACAATAATATAATAGCCAGGTGCACCTTTTTGAAAACCAAAAAAAATATAAAGATTTACCAAAAAAAATAATATGTTAAAAATATAAGAAAAAGGCCGCAAATAATTTAAAAACAATATGGTAAAAATTTAAATGGTAGAGTCCTAAATTCTAAATCGAAAAGTTATAGATAAGAGTTGTTAGTTTGTTAATTTTAATGTTGCCTGTTTTGTCGATTCCAAGTGATGGCGTGTGTGCCAGCCACTACACCGTGAAGAGCGATGGTGTCCAAAACTACAGACAACACTGACCAGTTAAATGGTCACTATCTCTGACCGTCCCAAGAAAACCTCTACCAAATTGATGGCCCCTCCAAACAAAACGTAAACGGTTTTGGAAATTAATGGCTCATCAGAAGAATAATGGCCCGTCCGAAGAACCCCAAGATGTTAAGGGGTATTTTCCACTAACACGTGATCCCTGCGGCGTCGAACTGCAAATCCTGCAATGCAGATTTCTTTCCCGAAACAGCCAAAAAGGCAACCAAATCAACAAAATTCACACAAAACCAAAGGTAACTTAAATCGGGAAAGATTTTTGGGAAATTTGCAGCACAAATCCTATAAAGATGGCGAATACCGTTAGCTGCAAATTCTCCTGTTCTCCGAAGAATGACGTGAAAGTCGTAAAAGATGGCCGTTACCTTTGTCCTTCTCAAAAAGCAACAGAGGGTGCTCGCGCATCGCTGCTAAGTCTAGGAATTTTCGCCTCTGAATCGGAACGTCGTTACACTTTGAGTTGCCTACCCGCTGCCCAAATAACAATGTTAATTTTATATAGACAATACTACGAGGGTAAAACAAAGTAAAGCATAAGGTAGGATACCAAATACAATAGAAAAACAGAAGTAACCCAGCAATTACAATCGAATTTCGAGCCTTTTGCCAAAAATAAACTGCAAAAAAAATGAAAACAGACCTGCATTAAGGTAAACAAACTAGATTATTAAAAACAACGTAGAAATAAAAACTAACCGTGACAACTACCCTCTCCTTCGGAGGAAAACTTCAGGAAGAAGTTTTACGACGATCATGCGATCACCAAAGGTAACTAAAAACAAGGCCGGAATCTAGAACTAAGAACATAAGAGCAAACTAATCATTAAACTGACAGGAGATGACAATTCAGAGGCAGGTAGGCACCAACTAAGCCAGATAGAGATAAAGGAGGTAACCGAGATAAATTAGAATCCAATAATTTAACTCGAAGGAAGTTTACACAAGATAAAGAAAATATTCGATAAGATAAAGGTAAGGTAAGGTAATACAAAATAAGATAAGATAGATAAAGGTAAACCATACTAAAGGGCAACAATCGAACAAATCGAAGCTCAGGGAAAGCAAATTCAGGTAAATCTAAGTTGTGACCAAGTACGCCTTGAAGGCAGTAAGCTACTAATATCAAATTAAAGGAAACGTATTAAAGCTAAATAAACCGAATAGTACAAAAGAAAGATAACCCCCAAAAATAATTTACAGATAATACGCTCTGAAAATCCATTAAGAAACTAAATGCAATGCTAAAATAGCGAACAGAAGGTTCACGTCAAAAAAAAAAAATCAAAAAGTATAGAAGTAAAGAAAAGGGAGGCGAATTAAAAAAAATAAAAATCGAGTGCAGTTGGCTGAAGGCTAACACTATCCAGCTTGTCGGACTTACCGACACTAGGTCCCAGTGCAGGATTATTCTAACTAACCAGCAATGTCGAGACTCCCATCATGTTTCGCGCCAAGCTGGATGCCTCGACACCATTGGTTGCCCATCTCTGCAGGGCATATTAAAAAAAAATAAACCAAAAAAAAAATATAGACAATAAAGATAATAACCGAAAGCCATAAAAAGTTAAAGATAAAAGATATTAATTAATATAACAAATCATTAATATAAGAATTTAGTAAATCATAAAAAAAATTAGGCTTATTCGCGTCAGAACTCGCATTCTGTTTGATGGATTATACGGTTTCAGATCTTGTCATGCCAGATACCCTTGCCCTGACCTTTTTGATCTTGTAATTCATAGGTACAGGTTCCAGTTTTTCGCTTAACGTGTACGGTCCTACATAAGCGAGGAGCCAATTTGGCACTATAATAATTTACTGCATCTGAGAGACTTTTATTTTTCCGCCAAACCTTTGACCAGGAACGTAGTCGACTGGTCGTCTGCGTCAGGTTATACCTTTGTTGGTTTCTAGCACGAAGAACTAATCTTCTGTTGCACCTCTTGAAAAAGTTTGCAAACGCAGTTTGTCTTTCTTAAAATGGCCAGGATCCAAATTGATATTGGGGATCTCTTCGGCAAAGTCCTGACCATCGCTTATTTCTCTGCCAAAATTGAGAAAATAGGGGTAAAACCGGTAGTTTTCGTGGCGAGGTACGCATGGCAAAACCGTGGCGGCTAAATTTTCACCCCAAGTGCGGTGATTTCATTTCTAATGTAAGAACGTAGCATAGTCTTCACAACTCTGTTGGCAGTTCAGTCGGATCAGCTCGAGGATAGTAGGAAGCTGTATAGAATTTTTAGTCTTATAACGTTTGCAGAGCTCTTTAGATTTCATCTGCACACCATTAAATATTGGGGAGTTCCATATAACAGAAAAATACCTTCTTCAACTTGTTTAGTTAAAGATTTCGCAGTACTTGACGAGATGGAAACAAAACGAAAGTGGTAAGTATCATTAACCCAGAACGTAATTACCAGTTTTGAACGGGGAAAAAGGTCCAATATAGTCAAGGCTACCCTTCAAAAGGTTGGGGTTTATAGTTGGGGGTTTCACCCATTAGACCAGCAGGAGGTTTTTGTTCAACTTTTTTTTGGGCACAGATCTTGAAACCTTTAACATATCTAGTTATGTCATACCTCTTTTTTGGCCCAAAATAGAAACCCTGACACGCCTTCCAATATGTTTTAAATACGCCGACATTCCTAAAAGGGGAAAGGGTGTGACATGCGTTAGTATTTCTTGCCTTTTGTCCTTGGGGACAACAATTTTCCAGGAACTGGATGGAGTCAAAAAGTTCTGGATAGGTGGTTGACATTTTAAAACAACAGTTATTTCCACCCCCAAAGGGAAATTTATCTGGACGTTGTTAAAGTCTTGAAAACTTTGCTGATATCCATTTATCCGCAGTAGAAAGTGAGCCATCATTGGTGACGTCGGAATCAATGGTTTCCCCTGAAACTGGAACAGAACACTAAGAAAGTCGGCCACGGTGTTTTCTTTTCCGGGACGGTGAACTAAAGTGAAAACCTTTGGGTTGAAGACGGAGCGCCCATCGCGCTAAAAAACCTGGGTCTTTTAACCTTGTAACCACAATAAGGGAAAGGTGGTCCGTTATCCGGGGAAAAATGTACTCCTTTTAAATAGTGTCGCCCGTTTTTCCCTCCAGATCACTCAAGCATTCTTTTCAGTCACAGTGAGCTTCATTTCCATAGCTTGGAAGTGAACGTGATAAGCAAATAACCTTTTCGCCATCATCGAACGTTTGTTAAAACACAGCCCAAAATCCAAATGAGCTAGCATTTTGTCTGCAAGACAAAAAGGGCGATTAAAAACCCGGGCACGTTAAATTGGGGGCCGTGACAAAAGCTGCCTTAATCGACCTGAAGGCATTGTCACAGTCAGAGGACCATACCCATTTGACATTTTCTTAGTAAGATTCGTCAAGGGAGCTAAAGTGGACAAAAAATTGGGGAAAAAACGTCGATACCAAGATGCTGTACCTATAAATCGGGGAATTTCTTGCACGTTGCGAGGTGGTGGAATTTTTTCAATGGCTTCTACTTTTCTGCGTCTGGACTGTGACCTTGTCGATTGACCCCCTTAGCCCAAATATTTTAATTTTGGTCTCCAAAACTGGGTTTTTCAATAGAAACTATAAGTCCCGCCTGGTGTAATCTGTCAAAGACTAGACCCAAAAGACGCAGATGTTCATCAAAATCCTGAGAAATAAGTAAAGATATCATCAAGATAGACCATCACATGCGGTTCAAAATCAGCTCCAAAAAAACAGTATCTACGATACGTTTCCAAATAGCGGGAATTGGACAAACCTGGCATCCGCCGAAATTGATATAGCCCTCGTCCGGGAACAAAAAGCGGTATATTCCCAGATGACTCACTTACAGGGACAGTCCAAAAGGCAGATTTTATATCTATAGAGCAGGAATTTAGCATTTTGGGGGAAACAAATAGCCAAATATAAGGAATTGGATAGGCATCCTTTTAGTTTACAGAACTCAGCAAACGATAATCGCAGCAAAAACTGTAGGAACCATCCTTTTTACGAACCAGACGGGGGGGACTAGACCAAGCACTCTTGGAGGGTTCAATAAACAAATCCCCCAAAAATTTGCATCCCCATCAATGATATTTTGCTTAAAAGGAGATACGGGATAGTATCTTTAGCGATAGGTTTAGTTTCCCGGGTTTTACTTCGATCACGTGTTCAGCTACCTTACAACAAGAGACCGGGCCATCAAAGTAAGTTTTCCACTAAATTATCCAGGGCTTCTCTGTTCTCTACTAAGGGGTTTTGTCTTGAACTACACAAATTGAGTTTGCTCGAGTTTTCAACAAAAAAAAATATCCTGATTTAAATCTGGGACTATTTCCATGCTTTTCAGAAATCGATCCTAAAATGAGCTTATGAAAGTTCCGGAAGAACCAACACATCAAAAACAAGTCTTTCCCATTAGACAAAAGGAATTTGCAAATAACCTATACTGGAACAGTTTGTCCATTAGCTACTGTACATGTTGTTTTGGTACCCAAAAGTGAAAACCTAAACGCTGCAATAACTCACCCAGGTAGAAACAGGGTCCAGGGGCCCAATCTAAAAAAAGAATGGTAGTACCAGAAATGACCCCTAAATACGGTCGTTGACACCGTGCGCATGACCAAAAAAAATAAAAGCATTTTGCCGGAAAACTTGAGTTTTTAGTCGAAAAAAAGAGTATTGGAGATGTCTCAGGGACTTTTCCCCCGATGCGTTCCCGAACTCTGCATTTAGGAATTTTCCCAAACCCGGAAACTTCGGTTTTTCACAACGAAAACAATGAGTTTTTCGAGGGTTTTTGGCAATCACGGTTATATATTTTTTTTTGAAATTTTAAACAGGTAACTTGTGGTTGCTTCTACCAGGAGGGTGGTATATCTTATCTCCTCGATATTTCCGGATGATGTACTTTCTGAGTGCATCTGCTAGATCGGAAACAAAAGCAAAACCCGGCTCCCCCCCAAATCCGTGTCTTCCTAGATGAAGGTACATAATTGTCGGCTCGGTACTTCTTGGCCCCCGTTTAACTTCTCCAATTCCTCAAAAATTAACCACGGGTAACTCGTAAGTGTAAACGGAGCTAAAGTTTCTTGAAACAATTAAAATGACTTCCGGCAAACGACCCATAGCGACGACATAAACGTCCCTCTAAAAATGGCCCCTATACTTTCAGGGATCTTGGGTCCTAAAATTTCCTTAAACAATCTAGCACGATAATCTGGTGGCTCAAAATGCGTACAAAGAAGTTCAAAAACCCCAGTAAAAAATGGCACGGTTTGAACATCATTCAGCCCTTTCGGCAAATAGATCAAAAATTTGAATCATACAGTTCCCGCGTTCGTTTTTCGGAGCTATCCTTAATTCTGTAACTCGTTCAGAAAACTGACAACCTCTGGGTCCCCAGAAAATTTTTAACATTCATTTTATTCGTGCCGATTTAACATAGGGAAACCGGTACTGTGTGGGGAGTAGAAACAGATGCTCTGTTAGTATGTTCTTTTTACTGAAGAAGCGTCTGAGCCTCTGATCCTGCATTAAAAATTGTCAAGTTCGGATCTTGTCTGAAACATTTTCATGATCAAGGCAATTCCCCTATTAACTTCGCGTGCTCAACCTTTTCAGGCGTTAATCCAGTTAGGGGTCCCTCACCTATTTCTTAAGTGAGGCGCGATTGCGACCTGTCCAAAATTTTTGCATAGCGCCAGAAACAGATTTTAGGGCGATAGGTCTTTTTTAAGGTATCTTGAACATACCTCCTCGTCAAACAAATTCGAGTTGGAGGATAACTCGGGGTTTTTTTCTTCTTTTTCCCAAAATTTAAATTGGGCGCAAATGAAGCCCTCAGGCTATCCACGGTTTTTGGGGAAACCTCTGCGGGGATTCCATGAATTTTAAGTTCATACAAAAACATTCTTTTTAGGTAATTAACTTCATCTATAAATTTTTTTTTTTTGGGGGTAACTCAAATACAAAAAAAAAATAAAAGGGCAAAAAAATCAAATAAACTTTAAATAAAAACTTTAAAAATTAAAAAAAATGGGGGATAATCGACAATAAATTTTAAAAATTTCCCGAAATAAATTAAAATGACCATAAACAAAGGGAAATCAAAAATAATCAAATTAATTTGCAAGGTAAACACTCTTTAAAAACGCGGGTCAAAATCAAATTTAAGTAAAAACGAAAATTAATAATCAAAAATTAAATACGATATAGAAAAATGTCAGGCAATATAAATTTTTCCAAAATTAATAATAAATAAAATTTAATGATAAAAAAAATACAATAAATTAATTAAGGTTGTAAAATTTGTACCCTCAAAATAAATAATTACCTAATGTTTGTTTTAAATCTCCTTTTTTTTTTTTTCCCCATGTGGGGGGGAAATTTACGCAAATTTCTTTAGCCCAAGTGTTTGGCTTAAAAACACCTTACTTTTTTTTGGCTGTTGAGCCTTTAAAAATTTTATTATTTTATTATTATTTTTTTTTTAATACCCATAAATAAAGGCCATAAATTGAAGGTGAGTAGCAAAAGGCGTGCAAAAATGCCCTAACTCATTGCGGAGAGTAGGTTAAACTGGGCGCCACTCTTTTGTTTCAGGCCAAAGAAAATTTTTTTTAAGTTTTTAATTGGAAACCCGGTTCAACCCCCCTGCAAAAAACTTTACTAAACAATTTTAACATTAGAAAAAGGAGACACTAGGTGAGCCAAAAAAACCTATATATTTAAAGATAGTTAATAAATTTATTATAAATTTGAAATTTTAAAGTTAAGTTTATACAAAATTATTCAAAAAAAAAATTGAAAGCGGGTTAAAAGATTAAAAATTTAAATTTAAAATTTTAAAAAGTTTATAAAAAAATATAAATAAATAATAAAAATAAAAATGATAGCTTAATAACTTTAAAATTTTCATACTGATAAAAAAAATAAATATTGGATAAGTCTAAAATTTTGAAAAAAAAATATATTTTAAAAATATATAAATTACCGCTTACAATATTTCATTAACAATAAAAATTTTGCACCATTTGAAAACCAAAAAAAATATAAAGATTTACCAAAAAAAATATATTAAAAATATAAAGAAAAAGAAAAATTTTTTAAACAATATGGTAAAAATTTAAACTAAGTCAAATTCTAAATCGAAAAGTTATAGATAGAATTGTTGGTTTGTTAATTTTAATGTTGCCTGTTTTGTCGATTCAAGTGATGGCGTGTGTACCAGCCTACACCGTGAAGAGCGTTTGGTGCCCAAAAACTAAAAAGGAAAACCCATTAAGGTTAAATGGTCACTATCTCTGACCTGTCCCAAGAAAACCTCTACAAATTTGGGGCCCCTCAAACAAAACGTAAACGGTTTTGAAAATTAATGGCTCATCAGAAGAATAATGGCCCGTCGAAGAACCCCAAGATTTTAAAGGTGTATTTTCCCTAACACGTGATCCCTCCGGCGTCGAACTGCAAATCCTGCAATGCAAAATTTCTTTCCCGAAACAGCCAAAGGCAACCAAATAAAAAAATTCACACAAAACCAAAGGTAACTTAAATCGGGAAAGATTTTGCGGAAATTTGATCCTATAAAGATGGCGAATACTGTTAGCTGCAAATTCCCCTAGTTCCCCCTTGAAAAATGACGTGAAAATCGTAAGATGGCCGTTGGCCCTTTGTCCTTCTCAAAAAGCAACAGAGGGTGCTCGCGCATCGCTCTAGTCTGGGAATTTTTCCCACGCCTCTGAATCGGAACGTCGTTACAAATTTTTGGTTGCCTACTACGCTGCCCAAATAACAATTTTAATTTTATATTGAAATATACGAGGGTAAAAGCAAAGTAAAGCATAAGGTAGGATACCAAATACGATAGAAAAACGCAAGTAACTAAACAATTACAATCGAATTTGGGCCTTTGCCAAAAAAAACCAAAAATAAAAACAGACCTGCATTAAGGTAAACAAACTAGATTATTAAAAAAAACGTAGAAATAAAAACAAACCCGTGACAAATTTTTTATTGGGCCTTTTTAAAAATTTTTATTGAAATTTTTGGTTTGAGTAACACAAGGCGTATTATTAAATTAAATGCGAAAAAAACAATTTTAAAAAACCCAAATACTAACCTTATCTCAAAAAATAGATATTTGGCCACATTGCACACATTCTTATCATATTCTGCGTACCCTAAAAAAGACCGATCCCGAACTTCTAAAAGACACTGTATGTCAAAGTATTGTCACTTTTCTTTTTTTTTTTATCTTGGGACAGTCTACGAAATTTTAAAGGGCCCTTTGTACCCAAACGTACCTTGGGGTGTCTAAACGTGGCCTCACGAACAAAGTGGAAGTTTGGGGCCTTTCAAATTGGACTGTTAAAGATGCCCCCTGGGACTACGTGTTGGTCTGTTGGGGCTGCCAAAGGAGGAATTATACTGGTCAACTCTTCGGAGCAGTAGCCGGAAAATACCTATAAAAGAGGGAAATATCCCCTACAGCTTGTCGGTGGGCAAGGGAAGAAAGCTTTTCTGTAAGTGTGGGATAATTAATAAGATGAACAGCTCTTTAAATTAAATCAAATGCTAAGTTTGTAAAAGCCAATTCCCGGGGAAACAGTATTCTAAAGAGGTCTAATCTGGGGTACATACAGAGTATACAGATTAGAAGGAGAGAGACACTTTTTGGCTTGAAAAAGGAATTCAAGCTTTTTGAAGCTAAGGCTATGGATGTAATATGTTTGTGCCATTTATGGTTATATGGTTATCAAAACTAACACCCAAAAGATTTAACGATTCGTTGTTCTGCAGAACTTGACCGTTCATATGTAAGGAATTAGCATTTGCCGACTTTTTTTTGCGACAGCGAACATGACTGTGTTTTGGAGGCATTAAACTGGACAAGATGTTCGGCACTTCAATCCAAGACTACCTTAAGGTCTTGTGAAAAAGATATCTACAATGACCTTTTCTTGTTTTCCAAATCAGAATTACATGGTGAATAAAGAAATTGAGAGTGAGGGGTACTATCGTCACCAAAACTATAGATTGGATTGGTTGTGGAAGAGAAGTGTTGGCGTGAGTACTGAACCCTGGGTCACCCTAGCATTAATTGGATAGAGGCTGGAAGAATGATATACGTCGATTAGAAAGGAAACTGGAAAGCCAAAAACAAAGCTTAGGTAAAAGATAGTAGTAAAAAAAAATTGTTTAGATGCCATACCTGATCAAAAGCTTTAGATATGTCAACAGCAACGATCTGGGATTCACCACGAAATTCAAGGGACTTGTTCCAGTTGTGTGAGACAAAAGAAAAAGATTAGATGTGGATTTTCAGTGACGAAATTCATACTGTCTGTCATGAAAAACTTTCTGTGTTTTCAAATACATCAAGATTTGAAATTTGAATCTTTCCCCAAACTTTATAAAACAGAAAAAAAAATATGGGGGGTATAATTAAAAGGGGGGGTTTTGCATCTTTTTTTTGGGGAAAAGGTTGCCCCCTGTAGCATTCCGGGGCTCCGGGAAAAAAGCCCCCGTCGATTCGTAAGAAAGTCGAAAATGAATTTAAAATGGGGGCAAGCTCAGGGGGACATTTTTTTAAGACGATTGCTGGTATGCCA
>JAHBCN010006414.1:0-49170 GCA_019359885.1 Listronotus oregonensis | reverse complement strand
ATGGAAATTTTATTGCTTATCCAATTTTATTTCTCTCACAATAAAGATCAAGTTTATACAAAAAATATTTTTTTCTTTAAACAATACTAAAAAATTAAACTTTATTTCAAAATAAAAATTACAATTTTGAAATGTCCCGGAAAATGTAGCTGATCCCACTATAGAATGGTCCGTGTTTTTTGTGATGGTAGCAGCGGTGGTAGCACTAACGCTATTTTGTATAGAAGAACAGTCCATTAAAGAATTTTCAATAGTCGATACGGAATTAACCTCGAAATTAACTGAATTGGCAATCATTTTGGCTACTTTGTTTTTGGATGAAATACTTTCTTCTATATATCCTTCAGCTACTGAAGAGCTTTTCAATTTCCCATATTGTTTTAGGGTTTCAAACGAAGCACCTGCCTCAACAAGTAAAGTTGACGATGTGCGACGCAAACAGTGGCCGGTGTAAGCTTCTGCATTATCCAGTTTTAAAAATTTTGCGATCAATGTTGGGAAGCTTCCTATGGTATTTTTTCCAATGGGTTGTACTGTACATCGACCCTTTCTATAGGTAAGAAAGAATCTTCGGTCCTTTATTCCAGCTGGTCTTAATGTTGTGTACTTTTTTATTAAATTTAAAGCGCCTAAATCTTCTTCAATGATAGTAAAACTTTTTTGAAGTTGAAGTTTTAGTTTCTGGTACCTTTATAACCAAGACTGTTCCTCTATCTTCAATGTCATCAATGGTCATTTTGACCAACTCATCTCGTCTTAAACCTCCAAAAACGCCCATTACCAATATGACTTTGTGTACCAAGTAGATATCATCAGGAGCCTTCTTAATAAATTTTAATATTTGTTCTCCTTCCAAAACTTTAGACTTCTTCGGGACGTATCCTTTCGACTTAACTTTTAAAAAAGATATGAGACGATGGTATTGCGAAATGTCTATATTTTCATAGACCATCAACGTAGACCTTAGGGTGGAATACTTGGTCAGAGAGAGTTCGGACTGTATTTTTCCGACTAAAAATAATAAAGTTTGTTAAACATATGTATTAAAATAAAATCAATAACTTACCAGTTCCTGGAAATATGCCATTAAAACGTTTTTCGGTTATTTGAAGAATTGCGTTCGCATCTTTCCAAATACCAAATATGCCATACTCCCGATCATACTGTTGCCTTGATTTAACTGGCAAAAGATTTTCGGTCGCTTTTATGGCCTTTTCTCTTATATTTTGTGAAATTTCTTCCATTTTGAGCAAATCGTTAAATAAAAAATGGCAACTGACTAACTGACAGAAACATCAAAGTCAAACTTAACACCAGTCATTATCTACTTACGTATACAGGTACAGGTGCAACTTATTTTTTATATTGCGAATAAATAATGTAATTAGTCATTGAAAAACTCTTTTTTGGGTAAAACATAAAGCATTGTATGCACCACGGGCTTTACTGGACTATAATGCCCATCAAGTAATATCGTTTATGATTAAATGTGTAAGGTTCGATAAAGCACAACGAAAACATGCATATATCGAACAGTTTTTCTTCAACAGTTATTTATGTCGGCAGTGATGGCAATTAAGGCTAAAATTTAAGCGTATGATAAGTAAAAAATCGTTATTTAAAATAGAATTTCGCAATCAGTCTAACGAAATCTGTCAATTGTCGTTAGGATTTCTTTTCTGTTTTTTTTTTGCTTGCCTTAAATATTTTTCTACCTTGTATCTTTCCTAGGTACCTTTTCCTACACTTTGGTGAGTTATCCGTTGGTATCGCTGAGAGTAATAGAGAGGTTTCTCTTTCCTTTCTTTCTCTTTCTTTGCTCACACAGTTTAAATAGCTAATTTATGATTTCTATATAACAAAGCTAATATTATTGTTGCCTCTACTAAAGTGATAGCACTTTGTGAGTTTAACATTGTTATTTTTTCAATAAACCGGATCTCTAAATTACAAATCTCATTTTTATTTGGTGCACCCTCTCTCCCTCCATTCCTTAAAGAACTTTACAACTTTCTTTTTTAGCATTTTCACCTATTAACCTATAAAATGTATCTGCTTCCTTTCTAACTCTACTAACCCTTCCTTTGCACAGTTTCCTTCCATGGGCTTCTTTGGTTGGGTCTTGTGATTTCGACCTTCAGGGCATTATAGTCCCAGTAACGCCCTTGATACATAAATAGCTATTATTATAAAACTCTTGTTTATCAACAATTTTTCCCGACGACCAAACTTACAAAGTAATGAGCAACTAAATTAGAAAAAAAAAATGTATATAAAAAATTACAGTTTGTGAATTTTTACCAAATATTTTGACTTTCCTTAGGTGGAGCATATCTCTTCTTAGTTATTTCCAATAATAACATTCCTGCCACCTCGTAAACCCAACCAAAAACCAGAGCTGGGTAAGAATCGGATCATTTTGAAATCGAATCCATTCGTTCTATAGTTTTAAAATGATCCGAAATCAATTATTTTTTAAAAGGATTTAGTTTTAAAAGGAGTCGATCCCTTATATTTCTAATTTGAGACAAATCGGATTATACATGACAAAATCCGCCATTTTGAATCCGCCATTTTAAATTTCCAATGAAGCAGACCTTAGCTTATGGGGTAGCTTAGGTCTGCTTAGTTTATCAAAAAAAAAAAAAGATTCTTTTATATTTATTTATTTTTTAAAAACAGAGATAACAGTACATGTCAATGTCATACATATTTTTTGGATCTTGAACATTTTTCTTCTTAGTTGCGTAAATCTTTTAGTTACATTTCTCAACTTTTGATTTCGTAAATTGCTATGGCCGGAGGTTCGACTCTTCCGCACCGACTTACGGCATATATAGTGATTTGGACGCTCTTGGTTAAGTCTAACGAATGCATCATAGCGCTAGTTCTAGCTCCGCTCATAACTTTTGACGCTAAAGAACCATTGACAAATATATCATAACCGCCTATCTGATCGCATTTCGGCGCAGTCCACTTAACAATCAAACTATCACTCGGTGATTCTACGAATATCTATCACTTCAAACCCTGACAAGTCCAATTTTTGGCAGTCCTTTTCTTCTTTCATTGTTATCTGCGGCTTGGAGCAGGAGCAGTCGAGCTTTTTCGCCGAACCTCCTTTACTCTCTCTATCTTTCTTCTTCTTGTGTCTGTGAGTACGAACTTCTACACCTTTGGATTGTACACATCTGAGGTCGCACGGTGCGGTGCCTTGATCAGTAGTCTCGACGGGTCCGTAGATAACATTAGTGACCAGCTGCGATCTATCGACCGATTTCACATCTTCCGCTTGATCATAGTCGAGAGCGGTAGAAGGCTTGAGAGCTCTATCAAGAACCTTGTCAAAAACATCTGGAGTTCCGCGGATTTCAAGTTCCCCAGTCATAGCTTCGATCATCTTATCTTTAGCTCTACATTTAGCTTGAAGGTTTTCGAGGGCCATCTTTAGGCCAGACATAGTTTGGCCGAAAACTGAAGCTTGCTTGACGAACGGCTTGCCTCCTGCCATGTCCATATTTTGCCCCATCGTCTGCGCCATGCTCTGAGTACTTCTGAATTCAGCCTCAGTACACGCGCACTTGATTTTCTCAAGAGTCTTCTTGATTTCCTCTATCTGTTCCTTACACTCACAGTTTTCTTTATTTGCAGCCTGTATGCTTTTAACTAAAGTGACGTTATCCATTTGTTTAACGCCTGTCATGTCGGGATCAGCGCACGGATCGCACTGCACTGAGGACAATTACAAGGCACCGGATGCATACGGGCCATTATGTCTGGTTTCGGTAACGTCAACGTTTCGGCGCTTTGATACACTTCATCGGGGTCTACTCCTCCACTTCTTATTGCTGGTGTGCCTGCGCCTGCAGTAACTTGCGATGGCTGGTTTAATGGAGTTGCTCTAATCTCTCCTAAATTAGATTAAAAAAAGAAATTAATATGAAGTATTTCAAAGCTTGTGCACATTTTTTTAGGAGATAAGTTTCTTAATTATCCTAAAAACCAGCAATAACTGACATTTTTAATGTAGAATTAAATGTAGAGTCAAAATTTGGCAAAATATACAGGGCATTCCATTTAAAAAACGTATTTAACAATAAAAACTGCTTTTAAGATACCTTTATATTTATTAATACTGTTAATAAAATCAGTGCTATTTTTTCTCTTGATGAAAATTTTTAAGCTATGAAATATATTAACATATTAAATCTTATTCGTTATTACATGTAAATAAATAAGATATATAATCTTATAAATACCAAATAACAATATTCTAAAATTAAATAAATAACTTAATCTATATTTAAACATTATAAACTTCATCAGTACTAGATCTTCCTGGATTGTTCCTAGGACCGATGCTGCATTACCCGTTGCACAGCTAAACCAATTCTTTGGATGATGAAACTTCGAGATTTTTTGCATTGTATTTTTTTGCAAATTTCATTAATAAAACCCTTAGCCTCATCACCCAAAGGACCAAAAGTTTCAACAGCAAAAGGAATGAAGATAAAGCGTTCTTCAAGCTCTTTATATTTCAGATGTTTTTTATCTCGCAATACGAGCACCCACTACAAAATTAGAAGTTTTGTCCAGATAGGATTTTGCAGTGTATGGCTGCAAGTAGCGTCCCAAAGTAATTGTTTTCTATATTTCCAGGGAATTAAGGTCATTCCATCTACCCGTTTTTCATCGCTTCTGCAAACTCCAAGAGGCTCTAATACAGAAGGATTTTTAGCTGAAATCAGAGATCTCTTGAAAATGTCATTTATCTGACTGTGTCTAGAAGACCGCCCTGCGCTTTTTTGCAGCTTAACCCATGTAGGCCATAAATATCAGCATTTTCGCCGCAAACGCAGGTGTCTCTCCACACACAGGCAGACCAAGTCTGAGAGCGATGGAAATATGGAATGTTTTGTTGTCTAACAAATTTCCCAAGGACGAAGATGGAAGTGCGTTAATCCAAGCATTACTTTCAGGGGCCTGAAGAGCAAGTAGACGTGCCTTATCTTCATTGTCTGGCACATGTTTGTAATATATTTGTGACGAGCTTGGCAAATTAAAAAGTCAAAATCTTTCTGTTTTTTTGGTAATTCTTGTGGTTGATTTTGAAGATTGCAAACAGATAACCATCTTACAAAACAATTGCTGAAATAATTATCTACTGTCGCAAGAATATAGGAAGGTAAAATTTTGGAAAGTAAACCTGACACGTCATTGATTGAACCTAAAAAGGCAGAAATAGACAGGGTGGATGTATCTCTTATTCCAAGACCTCCAATTTTACTGGAAGAGTGCTTTGTAACCAAGAATTTAATTTAATATCACAATTGGGTTATGTCTTGAACTAAACTTTGTAATACATTATCAAAATTACAAAGTAATTCTGGAGATTTCCAACAAGGTGAACATCTTAACAAATAAGACATTCGAGGTATGGCAAAGGAATATTTTAGTAAATAATAGGAAATATGTGAGTCTATAAATTTTAATTTGGTGCTAAGAGATTTTAAAAATTCTGTCTTTTTATTAATTGAGTATTCAATTTCATTTGACGAAAAAGCACTTTTTTCTTTATCATGTACGGGGGTAGATATATTTAGTGTATAGAGTTGGGACACCTTGTATGTACCCAAATTTATTGATTGGTCAATAAGGGCATTTTGGTGTTAGATCTATTATTCTAAAAACATTCTAATTTATATGACAACAATTTGGTAACTGCATAAATAACACCCATATTTTTTTTAAATAAACTGCTCAACAAAAAAATCGTACAGGGTTTTCCCGTATAATAGCTTTTAATTTTTTTTTATTAGCTTTATTGAAAGTTCAACATGAAATTTTATGGTGTAAGAGAAAACAAATGATGATCCGAAAATTAATTCTATCTCGTTATTTTAAATGGAACACCCAAGTTTGGAAAAATCTTGCCATTTTCAAAAAAAAAATAAATATTTAAAAGTAATTTGGGTTTATATTAATATGTTATAAGAACAATTTTTCAAAAATTGCAATTTTTACCGCATAAAATATTATATATATTGGAAAGAGGAAGATTAGCAGAATTTGAATTTTCAATCATATCAGGGTGTTCCATTTAAAATAACGAAGTTGATAGTGATTTGTTAATTTTCGATCATCATTTGTTTTTCTATTTTACCATTAGAAAATTTCATGAAAAATCACAACTCTATATAAACTTTTTTTTCTATCTATAAAAATAAAGATTTAAGAGGTGCGCAATTATACGGGAAAACCCTGTACCATTTAATTTTAAGACCCATTTTTAAACTGCTGTAACTTTTTTAAAAATTATCTTTTTTGAATATCTAAAACAAAGTTAAAAATCGCGTTGCTTTTTCTTTAAGCTGTATTGCATCTAGTTTTAGTAAGATGAATATTATCATGATGTACAGGGTGAACAATAGAGTGCTGCAAAAAAAAAAAAATTCGTGTGTCTTTCAGTGGTAATTTTTTTTGGTCGTGATAATCTCGGTTGTTACCAAGATCATATCAATATCTCTAGATGTTTATGCCAGTTTTTGAATTGAGGACCTCTGGCTTGCGGTACACTTCTAAACGTCAAATTTTGGTAATTAATTATTTAAAAAGCTATAACTTGCAACAACGTCTAGGAATATAGAAAAAACAATATTATTCTAATAAGTTAAACATTTTGCTATCCAAAATGGCACTAAATTAAACATATAAATTTTTTGAAAGCACTTTGTTGATCACTCCGTATATCATGGTGTACAACACCAAATACCCTAATTTATGTTTAAAAATGTTTAAAACTTTAAGACGTTGTTGGAATTCCTTCATTTAGATCTAATGCCATAATAACGACGCATTTTTGCTGAATAAGTTTACAGCCACTTAAACAGCATAAATCGATTATTGGTAGAAATCGTTTCGAGATATTGACACAAACTTCAACTTGGCCATTTTTAAAACAAAACACACACATATGGTCCCTTTGGCGTTTAATAATTTACCCTTTATTTAGGATTTCTAAATCAGCTACGTTTTTGGTATTTGTTGGCCCCGTATACTCATAAAATTATAACCTATCGAAAAGTGCTTAGGACATAAAAATCTACATGAAATGAGCTTTCCGAATATGAAACACTCGTTGAAAGCCCTCAATCCATTTCCAAGTTATAGCTTTTTAAAGAATTCATTACCAAAATTTGACGTTTAGAAGTGTATCGCAAAACTGGCATAAACGTCTAGAGATATTGATATGACCTTGATAACAACCCAAATTATAACGACCAAAAAAAATTACCACTGAAATGAGACACATTCGAATTTTTTGTTTTTTTGTAGCACTCTATAGATCACCCTGTACATCATGATAATATTCATCTTACTAAAACTTAATGCAATACAGCTTAAAGTAAAAGAAACGCTGTTTTAAACTTCGTTTTAGATGTTCAAAAAAGTTAATTTTTAGAAAAGTTACAGCAGTTTGAAAATGGGTCTAAAAATTAAATGGTACGATCTTTTTGTTAAGCAGTTTATATACATATTTATATACCTTCATTACAAGTACAAGTTGGACAATCACAATGAACAGGTCCTCCCGGTGGTTGTATTGCAGAAGTGCCTTGAACCCCTGATGGTACCGGTTTCATACCTCCCTGACTAGGTACGACTGAAGCTGTCTTTCCTATGTGTGAAGCTGTCTTTTCTATGTGTGAAGCGGTCTTTTCTATGTGTGAAGCTGTCTTTCCCATGTGTGAAGCAGTCTTTCCCATGGCTGATGCGGTCGGTCCTATAACCGAAGCTGCTTGATCCAAAACTCCTTTGGACGACGCCTTAATTGCGACGATCTCCATGGGAAAAACACCGCACGTAGCACATTTGCAGCAAGTGCAGCCGGCTGGATGTGATTGATCTGCTGCGGTGGCAACTCTGGATGGTTGAATTGAAACAGTCTTGGTGTCTGCTGAGAGTGGCGCTGTAAAAGATAAATGCGTTTTTATTTTTCGGTAGGTAGGTTAAATTTAAAACAAAATGAACTTTTTCTAACGTGTTCCAAACACATTTTTTTCCTAATTTTGAATGAAACTGTTTTTATTACAAGGACATGAAAACAATTTCTATATAATAGTTTTTCGAACCCTGTTTTTAGTTCGGTTGCTAAGCGTTGTTTAATAAGGGCGTCTTTAGTGACATAGTTAGTATCTGAAAGTTTTTAACTTTCTTTTCCTACGAGCGTGCGGAAAAGTCCACTTTTCCGCACGCATTTAAGTGCGCAAAGTTGCACTTTTCCGCACGGTGTGCGGAAAAGTAAACTTTTCTGCACGCCGTGCGGAAAACGAAAACTACTCTAAAATCTTATAGGTAAGCAAGATTTATATGTATTTTAGTAATTGTAGGCTATTTCATGCAATATACGAAGCCATTGCAAGTTTTAGTTTATTCTCTTTTTTGTTTGTTACTTGTAATTTTCAATATTTCAACTAAAACACAAAAAAAACATTTTTTAATTACCTGTATAATAATAATAAATGATTATGACAAGTCAAGCAACAATATGTAATCTTGGTGATTTTAACACATGTCAGATTTTTCTTCGTTTCCATATGAACAAGCAATTGCACAAATGAATTTCAATACAAACAAGCATTTTTAATGAAAAGGCGTCATAGTATCTTTTTTAATTAAACAAAAATCCGACAAAAATAATTATTTAAAATGAGTAGTTCCGATGAGGAGCTACCAGATTCTATCCTGGATGCAGCAAATACCGTAAGTTTGAATTTATTACCAGCAAAATCTCGTGAAAAATATGAGAATCAATATAGTCATTTCGAAAACTGGTGCTCCAGCAAGGGGACAAAAAGTATTAAAGAAGAAGTGTTCTTGGCCTATTTTGCGGATTTGCAAAAAACATATAAACCTAATACTTTATGGAGTAAGTACTCTATGTTAAAATGTGTCCTCAAAGTGAAAAGGAACCTTGATTAAAGTTCATATTTCAAGCTAACATCACTACTTAAACACCAAAACATGGGATACCGGCCAAAAAAATCAAAAACTTTCAGCAAAGAAGAAGTTTTAAGATTCATGAAAGAAGCACCTGATAATATTTACCTTCTAATAAAAGTTGCTAAAATTTTTGGATTAGCCGGTGCTTGTAGGAGAGATAAACTTACAAAAATAATGATTGATGACATACAGGATAATAAAAATTTGATAGTGGTGAAAATTCCTGACAGTAAAAATAACACTTCCAGAATCTTTGTAGTGTCCGATGAAACAAATAACGGACTTTATCTGCAATTGTACCGTAAATATGCAAATTTGCGAAAACAACATACTCCACACAGACTTTTTTTCTCCAGTATAAACAAGGAGCATGCAGTACGCAATGTGTGGGAATAAATTCAATAGGTAAAATGCCTTCAGAAATTGCTGCATACCTAAAATTAAAAAATCCAGAAGAGTACACTGGACATAGTTTTCGTCGATCCTCTGCGACTATGTTAGCGGATTCTGGAGAAGGAATTACCAATGTCAAGCGACTTGGGGGCTGGAAATCAACGGCTGTAGCTGAGAGCTACATTGATGAATCCACAAATCAGAAAAAGGATATGTCGAATAAAATATTGACCATGAACAACTCCCTCCTGAGCTAAGTCAACCTTCATCAAGCCGTACAATAAGCGCTTTCATAAGCCACCCGCTAAATGAAATTACAGGTTTTGCAATTAATTTACAATATGCTAATAACTGTTCTTTTGTTGTAAATGTTATCAACAAATAATTCCCATTTATAAATATGTTGTAGTAGTTCTTTCAGATTAAACATAACTTAAAAAATAATCACAATCGCTCGTAGGAAAAATTTTGTTCGTAACGCTTGCGCAAAGTGACTTTTCCGCACTTGATGCTTGCCCGAACTCCGCTTCGCGTCGTTCGGGCAACGGCAGTCGCGTGCGGAAAAGTATCACTTTGCGCACTTGTTAGGAAAATAACTATAAACCAAAAAATGTCGGAATCTAGTTTGGATGTCCCAAGTGATGTGGAGGAAGCTGCTTAAATTGCAATATCGAGTTTGATCCCTGAAAAATCGAAATTAAAATACGATTTGGTTATCAAAAATTCAATTATTGGCTTAAAAATAAGAAAAGCGTATAGCTGAAAAAGTTTTGTTGGCTTATTTCCAAAGTAAAGTGCATATCAAGAGCTCTACGTTATGGTCATTGAATTCGATATTAAGAACAGAAATTTCGCTAAAGAATAATATTGATATGAAGAAGTTCAATCGAAAACAAAAAAAGAAGGAGCTAAAAATATTCTTGGGGAGTCCAGTGAAGGAGAAAGAACTATTATTTTTCCAGCTAGCAAATACCAATAAAACTTTGTCGTATAGTGGAATAGTTATTCTTGGTGATTGTACTAATTGTGTTGTAAACATTTACAATTAAAACATTTGATAAGTCTCTTGATATTGTTAGTTACAAATTTTTGATTAAATTGAGTATTTTATTATATATTTGTTCATATTTTCTTTGTGCAACTGGTGATGGAATGGACTTTTTCTACTACTGTATAAATAAGAAAACTTTGTGGTCCTAGCAACGCGAATGATAACGAAAGAGAACCTTCGTGTTACCTGGTTGCTAAGCGTTGCTAGCTACGAAAGTAATATTTTCAGCGCCTGGACAAAAAAGTAAGAGTAAAAAAAAGAAAATATGCTTGTGGGAAATATTAGGATTTATTTATAAAAAGTAACTAATTTATGACAAAATATTTTAAAAAACTAGGTTAGGTATTAACATTAAAAGTAATTGTGCAATTTGAGCAATTAGCAAAAGAAATTGGAGGAATAATACTTGAATTAACAGTTTTTAAATTTGTTGTTGGGGTATCGTTATCACCTTTAACTACGTTAATATTCATATTTTTCACTGTTACTTCATTAGAGGAAATATTGGTAGGAATTTCGTGTAAAATCTTCTTTGAAATTTCCACCTTATTACTATAGGATTCAGGAACAGAAGAAGACTTCCAACCTCCATGCCTTTTTAAGTCCAAAATATCGACATCCGAAGCATTGGCAAGGAACGTAGTTGACGTTCTTCTAAAAGAATGGCCAGTGTATCTACTGATGTCTTCAAGTTAAAAATTGCAATTTCTTTAGGTCTTGAAATAGTGTGCTTTCCAATTACTTGATTAACAATTTTATCTTTCATAACGATACAATAAACGCTCATCTAGAGCATTCTTGGTCTCAGCTTAATATTTCAGAAACTGACATAAGGAACTGAGCCTTCATCGTTGGTTACTACAAAGTTTCTTTTAATTTATTTTTAGACTCCACATTTTTACTATAGCCACGTCATTTCTTATTTCTAATCACTTAGCTTCATTCTGTATATTTCGTCTGTCCGGCATGCCCCAGCCATCCCATAATGGCTATTACTTTCATTGCTAAGTAACTTTGATCAGGCGCGTTAAGTAAAAACTTTGATTTCTTCTTTTTTAAAATTTTTGACTTTTTTGCCTCATAACCATCGTTTTTCCTTTTAATAAAAGCAACTAGTTTCTTGAACTCCGAAATACTTGATTTTTGTTTACGGAAATTGTTAACTTGACATGGAATATACAGACCAGAGGGTTGGTGGTGATAAAGACTCGGATTTTTCTTGAAAATACGCCAACATCACATTCTCGTCAATCCGCCCCACTTTTTTGTAGCAAGCCATTCAGAAACGATTTATATGTTTGTGGTACCTCTCTTTAGATTTGTCTGGCAGAAGTGAGGCCACGGAAGGTCAGCTGCCTTTTGGATGCCATTTTCATATTCATTTAACATTTTAAAATGGGAATGGATTTATACTAAATTAACAATAATTCAAAATCTGACAAGTGCTGATGACAGACAATGTCAACAATAAATGTGTTATTATGCTATGGATTAATTTTTAACAGGTAAAATTTCAAAATCTCTGATATTTCTATTAAAACATGATGTTAATGATTATAAATTATGCGATACATAGAACAGTAGCAGAAAAAATATAATACATTACACGATGCGAAAGGCCTTTCAAGTGTTCGGAGGTTTTAAATGGCCGAGGCGAAGCCGAGGCTATTTAAACTAACCACCTCACACCAAAAAGTAAACTTTCGCATCTTGTAATGTAAATAACTATTTCGCAACTAGTTTTGAAAAGTTTTACTTTTCAGCACTAGTGTTGAAAATTAAAACGTTTTCATACGCCGATCAGTTTTGAAAAATGTCATTTTATGTGTCAAAATTAGAAAAAATTATTTTCTCAGTATTTCAGAAAAAATAGTTTTCCTTTTTTCTGTCCGTCTCTTTTTCTAGCTGTTAGTTTTTAACTTTTGAACAAAATATGATACTAATTTTAGATTTTATATACCTTTATTACATAAGAACAGTAAGCTACTATTGCTTTTGAGTGACATTTCTTCAAAGGAAGAGGGTGATATCAGTAAAAGTCAAAATTTTATTATATGTATTTAAAAGTAAATGATACTTACAAGAAATAAGTCGTGAGGGTTGTGCGGCAACTTCCTTCATTTTGGGTCCTGTCAACACAAAATAGTTTTTTATTGTTAAATAAATTATCTACTGAAAGAAGGGACCATTTGGGTCTATTTACACATGTCAGTGACGTCATAGTACCGTATCAGTTCCGTCTCCATCTATAGTTGTAATGTCCGGGGAACATGTCTATTTAGACAGGTCCGTCAGTCGTCAGTGGGTAGTGATAGTAGCAGGGCATGTAGTGTTATGCAAAAAAGCTTATTTTGCACAGCTTTAATTGTTCTAACTTTGGCTGATAAAGATCAAGAAACGAAAATGGATAAACAAGCCATGGATGAAAAAAGAACCGGAACGAGAATTTGTGACACTGTATAAAAAATTCAATAATATGAAATAATAATTAATTTACGACTATGCGGAAGAAGACTGTTACAACTCAAAATTTTTAATTTTTGGGATTTCCGGAGCAAACAATTTAAAAAGTAATACATTTTTATTTAAAAAATGTTACAACTATAAGTACATTATCGTTTGATTCATCTAGATAATGTAGTAATATAGTTGTAACATTTTTTCTAATAAAAATATGTTACTTTTTAAATTGTTTGCTCGGGAACTTCGAAAATTAAAAAAAATTGGGTTGTCTTCTTCCGCATAGTCAAGATAACAGATAAGTCCAGTGATAAAATGAATGGGTATAATAATAAATAATTTTTTAAAAATTTCATGGTTTTTGCCAAGGTTTGCTCCAAAATAAAGCACTTTAGGAAACATCTTTTATATCACCCCCTCGGCTTATGGATTCTTAATTTATTGCATTTTTCTGGATATTTTTCTAACTAGAATGCAGGATGAGAGATTTGGAATAAGAGTTGGATAAGACAATATAGAATTGCTACAGGCAAATTTTCTCAGCCTTTTAAATTTGAGACCTTTGGATGGCTGCGATTATTGGAAGGATCTCGAAATGCGGTCAAACCACAAGCGGTACACCGTTTGGTGTAGGATTCTGCATACTAGCCGTACGAGGGTACAAAAAAATATGGGGTCTACCAGTGTTTCAAATGTGCTTTTTAGGTCAAAAAGTATAAAAATTTGATTTCGATAATTGGTTCCAAAAATTCTGAAAAGTTGCTACCTTGAAAGTGACGAAAAAAAATCTGTTAGGTCTTAATTTTTTCCAAGTATACAACATTGTAGTTAACCCACATAATCGCAATGTTCGAACCCTTCCTGTCGTCCTAGTAAGATAGGGCGGTCAGATTCGGACATCTAAGAAGATTTGTTGCAGGTAGAAGGAAATTTTGCAAAATACCTTTATTTCCGGGAGAAAATGGTTGGACTTTTCAGTCACTGGCCCGACGCTCAGTCAAAACTAAAAATATTGTCGGCAAGGAACATACTTTAGGACGGAACGGATTCTGAAACAAGACTAACGGACCTATGCCTGACATGTGTCAACGTTTTGATTAAAGCGACCTTCATCAAAGTGTCTCTTATTAATACCTTAGACTACATACAAGATAAAATTACCTTCTTTAGAACAAAATATGCAATCACATCTATCGCAATTGCAGTCCATTCTGACAGGAACCTCAAATGGTGGTGGTTCGGCATCTTCAGCGGGTGGAGCATCTTTTATTGTTATTGTTTCTCCTACAAAAGTTTGAAGTAAAAAATATGAGAACATTAAATAGTAGATTGATCGATGAATCTTGTCGTTCGATAAGAGAAAAAACTATTGTTTATTGATATATTTTCTAAAAATAGTAGTACTTTTTTATAAACGCGTAATAAGTTTTGTTATATTCTCTGTTCTTGATTTTCACTTTCACCTAAGGTGGATATCTACCCCAGTTTGTAGTTTAGGTTAAAAATAGTAAGAAAAGTTGGTCAATTAAAACTTCTGTGACAAACGTTTCGAAAAAAGTAGTTTCGAGAAAAATGCGTTCAAGGTTTTAACTTTTGATTCTAGCTTCATTGCGCCGAACAATAACTTTAGCTATAACTTTTAAATTAATTTAAATTTGGAAAAAACCCTTTTAAGGAGATATTCTTGAATACTTAAAATATCGAAATATGACAAAAAAATCGATTGTTTTGAACCATCTAGATCCCCTTAAATATTAAATTTAGATGCCATATAAACTAAAAAATTGTATAGCAATCCCGCAAAGTAAATTATTATCTTTAAAGTATATAATTCTCACCTTTCTTTTTCACACATAAATAGCATTCACATTTCTGACAAACTTGATCACAGTCAACTCGCTCCGGTGGCTCAAACGGTGGTGGATCCATCAAAGCTGCTCTATCGTCAGATTTTAAAGCACGGCTCTCAGCTACAGCTCCAGGTTCTGGACATGTACACACTGGCGTACATTCACATACGGGTTCCTGAATTTCTCGCTTAGTTCTTTCACCAGGTTCCCCTGGGGCAGCTTCTTGCCTTTTCCTAGTGCATTTAATGCAGGTACATTCGGGACAGGTGCAAGGTTGTTGTTCTTCCTGTCCTTCTTTCTTGAAACACGGTTGGCATTGACATATTTTGCACGTACAACCATCCTCATGTGCTTCTTCTGCTGGTTTGTCGGTTTCTTCAGCATCTTTGGTGGGGCATGGACTGCAGACGCATAAGGTACATGTGCATCCGGCACCGTGCGGGCCTTCTGGTGATCCTGCTTGGGGTTGACCAGCACGGCCTTCCTTCTTTAAACAAGGATCGCATTTGCAATTTTCGTCGTGTTCTTCTTTGGACAGACAAGGCGCGCATGTGCATTGAGGACAGGAACAGTTTGCATCATGTGGAGCGCCCTCTTGTGGCGCATCATGTGGAGCGCCCTCTTGTGGCGGAGGAACAGTACTTGCACCTTTGCAATCGATACAAAGACACTTTTCACATATGCAGTTGTTTTCATGTTCAGCTGTTCCTCCACATTTTATATTTACACTTCCCGCCTCGCCTGCTGCTTTGGCCTTCATGGGGCAATCAATGCATTTACAATCATCGCATTTGCAGCCTAAAAAAAATAAGAAAATATTTTATTGGGTTCAAAAATCTTATAAACAAGAAAACACAACATAAACATTTTTGCTTATTTCATCCGCCATCATAAGTGTTTTGAATTTGACTTATTCTTTTGAATCCGCAACCTCAAAAACCACCTTATACGAAAATTGGCTCTAATCCATTGATTTTCAAAAAAATATCTGCCATCTTGAAAAACACATCCGCCATTTTGAATCCGCTTTCTTGAATATTTAGAATTCGACTTTAGATTCGTAATCAGCGACCGAAAAAAAAGACCCAAAATTTGCCCAAGATCCGCAAGGATTTGAAAACAGTGATTTCTAATAGATTTTTTAAAGTTAGAAAAAGCTACCCATGTTACTTTAATCCGGGTCGTGGATTTAAAATTAGCAAGTCCTTTAACTTAAAAACGTAAAGATGGGTGTGAAAAAATCCCAATTTTTCCTAGTTAATTTCATTAATTTTCCCTAATTTACAGCATTTTTTTGTGATCAGGAAGCAAATTTACTATGGAAAACCTGTCTCATAAAAAGTTTAACAAACTTTTTTTTCTATGACTTTTTTTTAATCTTGGGACAGTCCAGGAAGGCTGATGCCTAAGTACTAACGTACCGTGGGTGTCTTAAGTGTGGTGAGAGAGGGTTTGTTCACACGGGACTTTAATATTTAAAGATTAGGAAGAGAACGAAAAACTTCTGCGGGCAGCAGGTTTCATAGTCTTGACACTCTAGAGTTGAAGGAACGAAGAAAGCGGATAGTTCGGAGCCTCTCTAACTGAATTGTAAAAGGATGCATAAAAGTTGCAATACGTGTTGCTCTGTTGGGAGCTGCCAGACAAGGAATTATACTGGCCAACTCCTCTGAGAAAAAGCCCTGGAAATACCTATAGAAGAGCGACAGATCCCCCACAGCTCGACGATGGGCAAGAAGAGGAAGCCTTTCTGTGAGCGTTGGATCATTAATAAGACGAACGGCTCTTCTACTATGTGTTGTAGGAGACGCCATTCCCCAGACATGAAAACAATATTCTAAAGAGGGTCTGATTTGGGATACATACAGAGTGTACAGATTGGAAGAAGAGAAATATTTTCTTGCTCGAAAGTGGAATCCAAGTTTTTTTGAAGCTGCTGTAATGTGTTTGTGCTAGTTGAGGTTATTTTCAAAAGTAACGCCGACAAGATTAAACGACTCTTTGTTCTGCAGAACTTGGCCGCTCATATGTAAGGGATGAGCATTTTCAGACTTTTTGCGCGACACCGAACATGACTATGTTTTCGAGGCATCAAACTGAATGAGATTTTTGGCGCCAATCCAAGGTAAGTTTAAGTGTCTTGTGAAAGAAAAATCGACATTGACCTGTATAATTAAACTTACTATCTAAATGCCTTATTGGTTCCAAATCATAATAGCATTCCTTGCATTGGCATTCAGCACATTGACATCCGTCACGATGTTGTTCGCCAGTTTTTATCATTGGACCCTCACCTCCTGCTTGCATCTTCTTGAGGCATTCTACACAGGCACATTGGGCACAGGTGCAACCTAAAAACAATAAATTTATTTTTGTTTAAGTAGATTTAATGCTTTTTCCAAGGTAAAAATATTTTTGTCCTAGCAAAAGATATAGGTACTTATACTACTATTTGGTATAAAGTAATTTAAGTTTTGACAAATATTTGCTAGAAAACTGTCATTACTTACAAATTTTGCTATAATGCATGATTATTGATTTAAATCGTTATTAAGTGATACTTTTAAAATTAGTTTCAGCTTTATCGTTTGAAATATTGTTGCTTACCTTCTTCATGCTTCAGCGGTTCCAGTTTACGTAAGCATTCTTTGCAGATGCACGCAAGACATTTGCAACCTTCACCATGTTCTTCTGCTGCTTTACCATCTTCTGGCTGTTTACCCGGTTCTGTACATTTGTCACAAATACACTTGATACAAGAACATCCGGGTGGATGATCCCCTGATGCTGAAACGTCTCCTGGTTTACCATCTTCTGGCTGTTTACTCGGTTCTATAAATGTGTCGCAAATACACTTGGTACACAAACATCCGGAAGGATGAACCTCTGATGTAGGGACGTCATCCACAGGTTTAAAGTCACAAGGTTTACATACGCACTCATCACAGCGGCATCCGGGAGCATGTGTAGCTTTTGTAGCACACTCGGGACAAAGACATTCCGGACAAGCACAGCTCAGAGCGTGAACCTCTTTGTCAGCAGATGGTTGAACACCTTGATCCGTAGCAGCTGGTTCTTCACATTTACAAACGTCGCAATTGCAATCTGGCGGATGGATTGCTTTTTCAGACGGTTTGTCAGCAGATGGTTGAACACCTTGATCCGTAGCAGCTGGTTCTTCACATTTACAAACGTCGCAATTGCAATCTGGCGGATGGATTGCTTTTTCAGACGGTTTGTCAGCAGATGGTTGAACACCTTGATCCGTAGCAGCTGGTTCTTCACATTTACAAACGTCGCAATTGCAATCTGGCGGATGGATTGCTTTTTCAGACGGCACCGCTATTCCTTTACTTTGTACTGCTGGAACGTCACCTGCACCTGGGCAAACGCAAACTGGGCAATCGCATTCTTCAGGATGTTCCTCCGGTTCCTTTCCACCAAGTTCAGTTTTAATAATTTCTTCCAGGCACATACATTCATCACAGTCACAATCGGGGGGATGTGGTATTTTTTCAGGCACTTCGATACCTATTTCTTTTACCGCTACATCGCCGGCTCCTGGACAAGCACACACAGGACAATCACAGGCTTCAGAATGTTCTTCAACCACTGGTTCTCCTACTGCTTTTTCGCTGATTTTAGGTTCTGCTATGTACCCTTTAGCTTTTTTTGGATCTGCGCAAGGACTACATTTACAATCTACACAATCACATTCAGCTATGCCTTCATACATGGGTACTTCCGGTGGCCCACGTTGCTTCTTTGGATCAGCACAAGGAGAACACATGCAGTCTTTACAATCACACTCCGCAATTAATCCTGCAATAGGTGCCGTACTATCAGAAGGCGGCAGTGAAGTACTACCAGGACAAGCGCAGACCTGACAGTTACATGCGTCATCACCACCACCAGGTGGTTTTGGTGCTGCCTTGTCGGCAAAAGAAACAGATGGAGCTATAGCAGCCGAACTTTTTTCTGGAGCACCTTCACCCTTCATAGCCGCTTCTAGACCGGGACAAGTGCAAGCTGGGCAATCACAGTCCGGAGGATGTTTAAGACCAGCGTCACTTTTTACAGGCGGTGCTACGGCGGAAGCAGTTTTTACAGCTGGGGCCACAGCGGAAGGGCTTTTCTCTGCGTCACCTGGAGCACTTTCCTTTAACTTAGCTTTCATTTCATCTGCTCCCGGACAGACACATTCTGGACATGTGCATTCCTCCTCTTCACCAGCATCTGATGGCTTATCGCCGGCAGGTTCTCCTCCTGGTGACGTTTTACTTGGTGAGACAACGGCACTTGGTTCTTTAGTTGGTAAAATTTTACTGCTAGCACCGACAGCAGTTTGAGATGGCATGAGATCAGATCTGGGGCAGACGCATGTAGGACAAGTGCATTCATCCTCTTCGTGGGGGACCTCTAGTGCAGCTGATGGCGCCACTGCTATTTTGGAGGGCAGTGCCGGACTCGATGTGGCCTTTGCCGCAGCTTGTGCTTCTGCCAGTTTGGCTTCAGCTTCTTGAAGCTTTTTTGATAACTCCTCGACGGTACATGGTTTACATGTGCAAGGACCTTGACAGCAACAGTCCTTGTCGTTTTTCGGCCCCACTCGATTTGGATCAGGACAAGAAGTACATCTGCATTCAGCGCAGTCGCAAGCAATAGAATTATAAATACTATCTGAATGTGAGAGTTTAGCTGCTACAGTATCTTTTTTATCTCCATCCTGTGGACTTGTTTCTTCATTTGGACATTCTTCAGTTATGGGAGATTCGGCATTTTTTGACGCCCCCGCAACCTGCTTCGATTCGGATTTTAATTTCGGTGGGTTGGGCGTAGTTGTTGAAATCGGTATTCTTGATCTTTGCTGTTCAACATATCTTCTGGCATTCTGTGCATTGACGCAGGTACCACATGTAGTTTTGACTTGGTATACTTGCTTTTTGTCATATATTATTGGGTACTCTTTAGTTTCAGCTAATTTCTTTATTTTTGGTAAGCACAGGCAGTCGACACACTCACATTTTGATGAGTGCCTTCTGATATCCCTTTTGATATCATATTCATCTGATATCGGCGACGATTCGCCTTCTACAAAAGGTCGTCCACTATATTCTGGTCGAGAAGAATGACAGTTACAACATGTACATCCAGGTGAATGACCTGGGAGTGGCATAGAATAAGCCATTTGCACGGGCGGCATCATCATTTGTGGCATCATCTGAGGTGGGGGTGGACAATCGCAGGAACGTACAGGACGATTAAGGGTTCGACTACGACCTTTCATTATATCTGGGGAACAAACTTCGCATTGACATGGTTCCGGACACTTACATTTAATACAGTCCATCATTCTACCGCTGCGTTTCTTTCTTTGGGTTTTTGACTTTTTGATTGTCTCAATTACCGGTCGTTCCTTGTCCGATAACTCCGATACAATTGCTGGTACTTCTCCAGGTCGACTTTTTATTTTGTCTTTCTTCTTGGCTTTTTCTTTTTCTCTGGCTTCAGATGAAGAAGAAGTTGTACTTTCAGTTCGAGAAGCTCCTTTAACCTCCTTTTTACTTAAAGCTGCTTTGGTTGCCGAGCTCTGTACAGAAATACTTCTACAGCTTGCCTTGCACGAGGCAGAATCATCTCTTGAAGAGGGCCGTTCCTGAAGCGAAATATTTTTACTTTTGGTAATAGACGCAGACGAAACATCACCTATTACAATTTCTTTTTCACTCGGTTTTTTATAATCATCATGGATAGTGGCTGCCGATCTACATGGCGCTTTGCAAGTAATTGATACTTCTTTTGAAGAAGGTTGCGGCTTATCAATTCTGGAAGTTGATTCTGGCTGAGCCACGTCTTGCGCATCTTCATATTCGGAAGGTTTTTCGATAAGTAGTGCGGATTTCTGTTGTTCTTCTGATGCTTTATCGACAGGCTCAGGAAGTTTTTTAATAAGCTCCTTAATAATTTCCTTTGGCACTTCTTTGGAAGGTACCTGTGACGGTACTTTGTATCCCAAATCAGCAAGAATCTGTTGCTGTTCTTCTGATGTTTTACCAACAAGCTCTGGGTGTCTTTGAAGCAGGTCCCTGCTAATTTCATCGGTACTTCTTTAGAAGGCACCTGTGAGGGTACTTTATATCCCAAATCGTCAAGAATCTTTTGCTGTTCTTCCGATGTTTTACCAATAAGTTCTGGGTGTCTTTGAAGCAGGTCCTTGCTAACTTTCATTGGTACTTCTCTAGAAGGCACCTGTGAGGGTACTTTGTATCCCAAATCGCCAAGAATCTTTTGCTGTTCTTCCGATGTTTTACCAATAAGTTCTGGGTGTTTCCGAAGCAGCTCCTTGCTAACTTGCATTGATACTTGTTTGGAAGGTACCTGTGAGGGTACTTTATATCCCAAATCCTCAAGAATCTTTTGCTGTTCTTCCGATGTTTTACCAACAAGTTCTGGATGTCTTTGAAGCAGGTCCTTGCTAACTTTCATTGGTACTTCTCTAGAAGGCACCTGTGAGGGTACTTTGTATCCCAAATCGCCAAGAATCTTTTGCTGTTCTTCCGATGTTTTACCAATAAGTTCTGGGTGTTTCCGAAGCAGCTCCTTGCTAACTTGCATTGATACTTGTTTGGAAGGTACCTGTGAGGGTACTTTGTATCCCAAATCGCCAAGAATCTTTTGCTGTTCTTCCGATGTTTTACCAATAAGTTCTGGGTGTTTCTGAAGTAGCTCCTTGCTAACTTGCATTGATACTTGTTTAGAAGGTACCTGTGAGGGTACTTTGTATCCCAAATCGGCAAGAATATTCTGCTGTTCTTCTGATGTTTTACCAATAAGCTCTGGGTGTTTCTGAAGCAGCTCATTGCTGACTTGCATTGAGACTTGTTTGGAGGGTACCTGTGAGGGCACTTTGTATCCCAAATCGGCAAGCACTTTTTGTTGTTCTTCTGAGGATCTTCCAGCAAGCTCTGGGTGTTTTTCAAGCATCTCTTTGCTAATTTCAATTTGTACTTGTTTGGAAGTATTGTAGTGGCACTATGAAAACAAATTCTATGTGTTCCCAATTGGAATTGGATTTAACTACCTTAATCATTATTTTGACAGTTTATGGAAAATTCTGTAAATCTTTATTATTTTTCATCTGAATTGATGTAATTTTATTAAAGAACCTTTAAAGTTTAAATAACCAATTCAATAATTGTTTTACTTTCCATAATTAATTGTGTATTTACATTTTTAACCAATTTCTAGGTAATATAACGTTTTAAAACTCTATGCTCATAAATTGTTTTTCCAATAGCCCTATGCATTTTACCAATCAGGCTACTATCAAAGATAGATGCTTTATAAAGAGTTTGTCAACTTAAAGCTAACTGGTTCAGAACTTTCAATAGGTTGGATATCTCAGAAAACTGCTTTTTTTCTGATCTTACGGTACCCTTAAAATTTGTTCGTTCCTGACTTGTTTTGAACAAGCAATTAAAGATGTTTCAAATCCTTCATCATAAATTTGCAATCTCTATTTTTGGATTCCTGTTCCAGAACTCAAATGTATCTTTAAAAGACACTATTATGGACTGATATAACAGTTATTAAAAAGTTTACCTGTGTTGTAATCGATTTGCAAAACACATTGTTCGCTGATAGTTAAATCTATTCTGTTTTTTAGAGTTCATTTGGGTTGCACATTTTTACATTTTCTATGTGTTTTTTTCTCTGTCTCGGAAGTTGTTACTCCGATTGTTTAGAAAAAGATAGACGAGCTAAAGAGTACCAAAATTACAAATACAATACACAGCATTACCATTTAAAAAGGAGTACCGCGTCTGACGTCACACTTTTTGTGACACCTTATAACAAATATTTTGAAATGCACCGTAGGTTAAAGTTAACGTCTACAAAATATAAAAATTTTACATTAAATAATAAATGAGCTACATAAGACGGGAGGTGAGCTGCAGGACCCTGTATACAGCTATATTTATTAAAAAAAATAAAATATTTGCTACGGAGAGCGGTGGGATTTAAAAAGGTTTAGAGCAGGTTTTTGTTGGAATTTATAAGGTGGCAGACGTTTTTTGCTAAAAACTCTTTAAAAAAATGTATGTTATTATAATCGGGATATGCTCTCTCATTTAGAAAGGCCCAGAACATTTGCTGAATGAATAAAATGTGAAAAATATCGAGACAAAAGCATTTTTTCTACTTTAATTGCTCATGACTTGGCAAAAATTGGTGGTAGAGGAAAATTGTCTGGAAAAAAAGTTTGGCTATTAAATTTTCTATAAGATAGGCTTAGTAAAAATTCGCAAAATGTATTTTTCTTTTTGCAAAATAGCAATAAACAAGGCAACAAAAAAAGACATTTTTTAGACGTTTTAGATTTCTCTGGGGACCTTCATGTTTGGTCAAAAAAAAGTTTTGCTATGGTAAAACATCATAGCAAATTTAGGTAAAATTATTTTGATATAATTTGCACAATAACTTGTTAAAAAATTGACAATTTTATGGAATGGGTGAAGTTCGGATTATGGGGATTTTGCCACATAGTTCTTGCAAGCCTTATTTAAAAACCAAAAATTGACAATTTTATAATTAAATGGCAACACTGTAATTTATACTTATTAGTCTTAAAATATTTTTTGGTTTTGGATATATCGATAAATGGATAAATTGGCTTTGTTTTATTTAAGTCCTCGTTGTTTTTTGTGATAAAATAAACTGAAAATTGATCCTGTTTTACATGTAAGTTTTTGGGTAGATATCTGATAATTAATACCTGTATAAGAGAATGGTATACTGTGAGTTCTCCCAAACAAATTAAAAATTTGAAAGTTTAGGTAATTTTTTTAAAATCTTTATTGTAGCCCATAAAAGCTTGTACAGGGTGATCAGTTAAGGGTAGCGAGCGGCCATATCTCATAAGATATTGGTCGTATAGATTTGAGAAAAAAAAATCATAATAAAAGTCGCCAAGAGAAATTGCTGGAAATTATTTTCGAGTTTGTCAAACGTCCGCTAGGGGCGTACAACCAACACCAAGTAGAAAATGGGATTTTTATAGAAATTTGTCTAATGAAAGTATATCGATGATATCATTTTCATATTTACTGACATTTCACATTTTTGTCTAAAACGTTTTGTTCTATCTATCAAAATAAAGCGGTGGGGAAGTTCAATTGTTTTAAACAAACAATTCTCGTTTCTTGACCGATTTTAGCAAACTTAGGCTCATATGAAGCAATTGCACTACAAAACGCTTATTTGGTTTTAAATTTTTGATTTTGCTGTCGCCGCTAGATGGCGTTAACTGAAATGAAAATTTTGAGTTTTTCAAAAAAAAAACAAATGTAATGGTATATTAATTTTATATATTTTAAAGAGGATAAATGTCTCTATAATTTAATAAAATAATTTATTATCTACCTTTTTGAACAGTTGATATTGACCAAAATATAATTTTATTTCATTAAAATGGCGCATGTTTTATCAAAATAAAATCAGTTTTGTAATCGCTTTAGTTGCTAACAAAGAACCCTTTGACTTTTTCGTTAGACAAAGGTTTTGATTGAAAAATAAAATAGGTTTACATACTGTTTACAATGATAATTATAAGGTAACAGTATGTAAACCTATTTTATTTTTTTAATCCAAAACCGTTTGTCTAACAAAAGTCAAGGGTTCTTTTGTTAGCAACTAATAAGCGATTAAAACCTGATTTTTATTTTGATAAAAACAGTGGCGTGCCATTTTTTAATGTAATAAAATATATTTGGTCAATATCAACAGTTCAAAAAAGGTAGATATAAATTATTTTCATTAAATTATAGAGAAATTTATCATCTTTTAAAATATGTAAAATTAATAACCATTACATTTTTTTTTGAAAAAACTCAAAAATTTGCTATTATTTCAGTTAACCATCTAGTGCGACAGCAAATGTCAAAATCAAAACAAATGCGTTAGTCAATTATGCATATGAGGATTTGCTAAAATCGGTCAAAGAACGGAGTCGGTTTGAAAAACAAATTCCCGCTTTATTTGATAGATAAACAAAACGTTTTAGACAAAAAATGTAGGAAATGGTCAGTAAATGAAAATGATATCATCGATATACTTTCATTAGACAAATTTCTAAATCCATTTTCTACTTGTGTTGGTTGTTACGCCCTCTAGCGGAAGTTTGACAAACTCGAAAATAATTTCCAGCAATTTCTCTTGGCGACTTTTATTATGATTTTTTTTTCTCAAATCTATATGACCAATATCTTATGAGATATGGCCGCTCGCTACCCTTAACTGATCACCCTGTACAAAGCCCGTAAATTTTGGGTTTTTAGGGTTTTAACTCATTTTTTACATGCGGATGTTGCTATTGATGGGTTTTAGAGGATGCTTGCGGTTAGTTCTGATTAAAACTAGAAATTAAACCTAGAAAGTGCAAAAAATAGCCACCTGAAACATTTTATAATATACTAGGAGTTGTAGAATCAAATTTCAAGTTAAGTAATCCATTTACTAAATTAATGGAAAATTATTTTTTCTACCAATGAAAATTGCATTTGTTTTAACAAAAAACGAAATAAAAAAGGCCTTTTGGTTTATGATGATAACTCAAAAAGAATAAGAGATAGCGAAAATTGCAAAAAAACATTGAGAGGAGGAAATTTCCAATAAAAAAAGTCTTAATCCCTGGAGTTCTATCTTCATTATTTACAATAATAAAAAATATGCTGTATTCAGAATACTTCAAAGAATTTATTTCTGTTAAAATTTTAACTAAAAGTTAATTTTTTAACAAGTTGGACAATTGTTAATTAACGAAATTGTTTCGTATTCAGTACATCAACAAATGTTAAATTGTCGTATAATTTTTCAGTCGTGAAGCTTCATGCCTAACAAGACAGAGCCATAAAAGTTAAAAGTTTGATGCCTTTGTTGTAGTAAATTTTTTATCTTTGACAATATTACTATGGTTTTTTTTTTGTCAAAGTTATAAAATTATTATAAACAAAGGATTATTTTTTTAAATTTTAATGACATTATCTTGTTAAGTATGCATATAAAAAGGCTTTACTATAAGCGAAAAATGTATACGACAATTATTTAAGCATTTTTTTTTAATAAACAATGAGGGCAAAACTTCAAAACAATTTTGTTAATTGACAATTGTCTAACTTGTTGAAAAACTAACTTTATGTCTAATTTTCAACGGAAATAATTTTTTTCAAGTGTTCAGAATACATAATAATTTTTTAAATTTTTTAAATTAATATTTAATCCCTAAATAAGTTATTTAGTGTGACGTACTCGATTTTAACGCCGAGCGCGCAACCGCAAATGTCCCGCGGAGGCCCATTTTCAACGTCAAATTAAAATTATAAATAATGGAAATAAAATTCCAGGAGTTTAGACTTTTTTATCGGAAATTTCCTCCACTTCAGGGATGTTTTTTGCAATTTTCGCTATCTCTTATGGTTTTTCAGTTATCATCAAAAATCGAAAGGGCTTTTTTTACTTCTGTTTTTGTTAATATCACTTGCAATTTTTTTGGCAGAAAAAATCCTTAAAACGCCTTTCTAGAATTGCATTCCGCGTCGAATGAGCTATAGCTCATATTTTTCGAAGCCTTCTAACTATTTTTCGCAGGAAACACACTTCTCGATTAGACTACTAGACCAAACGAAATTTGATGAATTTAAATAGCTGAAAACTATAGGCAAGTGTAAGTATGTCTATCTGTCATCCTAAGGGCCAAGCCTAACTTTGGCTTTAGTTAAAAAAAATAGTAGTTTTGGAACAATCTTACTTATAGGCAGAGTGCACATCGGCTAAAAATTTACTGATAGATATTCTCTCCAAGCTTCTTATATGGCTTTATTAAGCCTAGTCTGAATTTCTTAGGTTTTGTAAATACTTGCTTGACCTTACTCTTTTCCATTTTTTAAATCTTTTTCCAAATTAGTAGATAAAGATACTTAATTAGCTGCTAAAACTCATAAAATCTACAAATTCCCATAAGTGTACATCTACAAATTCCTCTTTTATATTTTTGTTCTCGTCCAAAACATGTTTAAAAGCTGAAAACTGTGACTAAACTTGTAAAGAAATTGTGGGGAAATCATTAAATTTTCGCACCAGCAGGTTTACACTGAAGATGTTTCGTGATCAGAGGACGCACTTAGATCTACACTACACCTAAAATATACTAAAATAATAATAAAAAACGTACTTTACATTCGCAACATTGACATGACTGATCTCTTTGATCTTTTGACTGACAGGAGCAGTCGCGGGTTTTTTCAGGACCAGGTGGACAGGTGACAGGTACGCTAGCTTCTTGGGCAACGTCTCCAGCAAAAGCTACGTCTTGTTTTAGTGGTTCGGCGAGTTCTTCAGCTGCAACGCGTTTAAATTATTAAAGGTGATTATTGTTGGAGTTTCTACTAAGTACCTACTATACAGGGTAAATCAAGTTTTTGATGCCAAACTTCTACTGACTATGGAATCTTTTTTTATAAAAAAGTTCTAAAAAATGTCTTCAGTTTTTAGATATAGGACGTTTTATTTTCGGTCATCAGAAGGGTGCTTTTTAAATGTATTTAAACTTTAAAAGTTACATTTATGAATAATTTACACACTAAACTTTAGGTCATAAATGGAATCTTTTTATTAGTTTTCAGTAATGTTTCTAAAAGCATCTGCGACTTGTTAGTGTCTTAAAACCTAGCTACCGTACAATAGGCAAGAGCGAGTGTATGGTGAGGACAGCTGAATCAATTGTAGCTCTCGCTGTGGTCAGCAACGAACATCTTTCGATTTTGACGTAACAAGAAGAAAAACTTACTCGTTTCTTGCCGTGTACCGTTTGTTCCTGTCTTTCCTCGAAGTTTTTTCATGACTTGCTAGTTTTAATAAGAGAAAGGTTTTCTTTTTTAAAAAGACTAAGTATAGTCCAGCATTTAGATCAAAATCGACCAAAATAAAGAAATTTTTAAGGCCAGCAGATATCGAGATGCGGTTTTCTGCATTGTGTTCAGCCATTGCATAATTACTTTAAATATTATAAGAACGACTGCAAACTCAAAAATCGCTCAAAAATCGTTACTCGGGGGTTTTCGGGAATTCCGAATTCAATTCTGGTACTAAAATTAGCCGAAGGCGCTTGGGGATCGCTCTGCGGAGGTGCCCGGGGGTGATTCAAGGGGAAATTCCAGCGTCCATGAAAATCAGCTGAAAATCGTTAGGCGGGGGTTCTCGAGGATGCCGAATTCAATTCTGACATTAGAATTACGCAGGGGCGCTTGGGGGTGGCTATGCGGGAATAGGTAATAAAGAAAGTAAAAAATCACAAATTATGAAAGTAACACTTTATTTAAATTAAAAATTGTACTTTTATTAATATTAAATTACTCATCATAAACTTTAATTTTTAACTTAAATACTAAACATTCTGTTTAAACTCTGCTTCCCCTTCTTCATCTTCTTTCTCGTCAATATTCTTGGCCTGGTTGAAATGCTTGCATGCAAGTGAGCACTCCAACCCACTTCGTTGGCATCCGCACCTTGTGCCACAGTCAGTTTTACAGGAACCAGAGATACTGCTTAAAATTTCCTTGGGACCGGCTCCCTGGGTCATAGTAACAGGACTGAGCTCTCTATCCTCCAATTCCCACCCCCCATTCCAACAGATTTAAGGTCTCTCTATTCCCATATTTTTTCTCTTTAGTCGATACAGGAAATTTCAGTTCGCGCCGGTCGGTCCCCACGTTAACAATACTCTACTCTCTTAATAGCTTTGGCGCATTTTTCAAATCAAGTTTCAAGACAGAACAGCTGCAATTCCCCCCCTCCCTCAATCACCCCCGGGCGCCCCCGCAGAGCCACACCTGAGCAACCCCGGGTAATTCTAATAACAAAATTGAATTTGGCATCCCCGAAAACCACTGAATAACGATTTTCGAGCCATTTTTCCAAGTTTCCAGTCGTTGTTGTAATATTGCAAGTAATTATGCAAATGCAAAATGCATTAATTGAACCAGAATGCATTTTTCGAATGATATCACAGACTTTTTTTCTGGGAGCTTTCTAAACAGAATGCATAAAACAGCATCTCAATATCTGCTGGCCTTAAAAACGTCCGATTTATTGTCTAACTTCCTGGACTAGTAATCAAGGAGTGTCTGCAGAATTGACTTTGGTGTCTGTGTAGTCTTCTGTGATTGTGAATAGAGAAAATCTCTATAGAGCCTTCAGGTAAGTAAAGAATATATGAGTGTTAAGTATATTAAAAGCCTAGACTTGTAAGTTTGTCAGGTGATTTTTTACTTATCTGGCCCATTGCCATTTTTGTCGAAGTCCGTTAGTTTTTGAGTTATGACGACCACTGACATAACCTCAAAAATGCATAAACATTTCTAAAATTTCGCCGATTTTTATCAAAGAATTTAACCAGAAGTTATTCCGACATTTGTAATGTTATTCACCAGTCATTTACAGTGCTGATCAGGTTTATATAAATATTATTTACGAAAAATATATAAATTTTATAAATAATCTTTCCACAGCTTCTAAGCATGATTTTACGCAGCCGACAGATGTCGTTTTTATCGCGCATTATTCCAGTAACCGATTTTTTGCGGGGTTGGTAAAAAACCTTCAATAAAGGTGTAAGTAAATATTTAAATTATACTAACGTGCTGGTTCTGTGCCCGGCATACCTTCTTGTGGAGGCAAACCCTCTTGTGGGGGCAAACCTTCTTGGGAAGGTAGAGTCTCCACCGTCTCTTCGAATTCTTCCAAAGCTTCTTCAGCCAATTTATCTTCTTTTTTTTAAACATACAAAATTAATTTAATAAATGTCAATGCTATGTGCATGTTTTTAGTGAAATTGTATAAAAAAATACAGGTTAATTCCAAAAATATATGCTATCGCTTAATGAGAAATTTTTTGTATGATACAGGGTGTGAAAGAAAAATTTTTAAATTTGCCATTTTCCCATATTTTTAAATTGGAATTTTTCGATTCTACTACTTATTATTGCAAAAAAGCTAAATGCCATACATGGTTTGGTCCCAAAAATGAAAAAGTTAGCTAAAAGTGGCATTTAGCAATAAAAATTTAAAATCAATAATTAATTAACCTTTCCGACGCTTACCTGGCGATTTTTCTTCTCGGAACGAGGACCTGACTTTTATCAAAGTAACATCATCATCCATGTGTCCTAAAAAATGTAAAATTTAGGGGTTTTTGCTGTTACTAAAAATAAATACGACACCCAACACGTATTGAAAAAAAAATAAAAGGTCTTTTAAAAATCCAATATTTCACCTTCTTCAAATTCTATTGAAGTTTTCTTTAGTAGTTTGCCGTCTAGAAGGGGTTTTGTGGAGGCGGCGTCTGGCACAAGCTCGCCTTCTCCAGAACCCTTTTCCGAAACTCTTTCACTCATCGGTTCTCCTTGCTAAAAAAATAAGCAAAAGTATGTTACCATTTAATTTTTTCAATATATTTTTTTTTAATTTAGTTGGTTAGGAAATCCAGAGATGTTTTATAATTTAGTCTTATAAATTCAAGAGGACAATGGTGACTGATGATGAATGTATAGGTCGATATCAACGAAAAGAAATATTACAAAGTTTTTTTTTACAATCTTCACGTAACTTACTTAAGCGCCTGTATTTTCGGCAGTAAATTTGAAATTGAAGGCTTTAAATACCTGGGATGCATAATAAAACTCTGTAAAAGGCAAAGAATCCCCTGACGCCAATAAACTAAATAATTTTAATTCAGGTAGTGCCTCTTATTTCTACGAACAACGCAACAAAATTTTTAAAATATCGGTTAAAAGATATTTGATTTCTTTAAACCGCCACTTTATGAAAAAAATAACACCTCTTATTTTCTTCATAAAGTGACTAAAAAATCACCCTCTTACATTTTGCTTTCTGCACATTAAATATTAAGGTGTTTAAGCTTCTTCTACCCGGTCAATTGCAACTAAGCAAAAGTGTTAAAATACCTCTACATCTACTGGAATGCCAGAGTCTTTTTCTACTTTTTGCGGTTGAGCTGATGATTCCACCTCAATGTCTGAAGCGACCTGGTCCGGTGTAAAAACTTCACCACTTGGAACATCACCACCAGTGGTTGTCACACCTTTTAAAAATCACCAAGTTAAAAACATATTAAAAAACTGTAAATAAATGTGGCTTATCTCATGGCTTAAACCAAAATATTGTTAGGAAAACTAAAAATTTAAATTGCTTTGAGGTAGCTACGGTCACGGAAACCAACATGGTTTCAACGAGGCAGCCTATCATTTAACGACATAAGTATGATTCTGATTTGGGGATTACGCAGTGCCTTACCTTCTGAAGGTAACGTATCCGTAGGTCCGGCTAGATCTTGTCGCATTGCTTCTTGTGCAGATGGTACACCTTCAATACCTATTTATAGTTTTAAATTAATATATAAGTCGGTATATCTTAACTTAATTAATTTTAAATAAGAAAAAATTCTCCTAATTTACCATCCTTACCTTTAGATGGTACACCGGAAAGAACAACTGGTGTCCCCTCTCCTTCTGCAGATCCAGATTCTCCTTGGATTGTAGTTTGTCCTTCCTCTCCTGCGGAACCGGGTACTCCTGGTGGGGTCACTGTTTCAGCAACCATACCTAAACATTTAAAGACAAATTAATTCAAGAATTAACAAAATATAGGAAATTATTGAATACATAGAACTTGTTTTACCACAATAGATGGTCTACCTAAATTCCACAATCATTAGGTACAATATTTTTTACAATGCGCAATAAAAAAATTCCCTGTGACCTCTAATGTACCTTCTGGTGGCATTCCATCATCCCTCTTTGTTGCTGATTCTTTAGACGAAGGTTCGCCATATGTTTGTCCACCGCTTGTGAGGTCAGGAGTAACGTCCAGGTCCTTTTTAACCCCAGACGACTCTGTGCTTAATTTACTCGTCAGTTCGCCCTCACCGGTCGTACTGCCGGTATATGGAGTCTCGGCTTCTGGTCCCGATAAACCTTATGACAAAAAAAATTATTATTCTTTATATCTAGCAGGAAAGAACCTCCTTTATTACCTGAAATTTTACTGGACTCAACCGGAAACACGGGTTTAATCTTTGGTGCAGCATCCGTGGGCATGTCATGGCAAATCTTGCTAGGATCACACACTTCAGTACCCGGCAGCTTTTCCATCGACTGACAAGTTTCTTCTGGTACGCACGGTACTTGAGACGTCGGTTCAGAGGTATACTTTTCCAAAGCGCGTTCGGTTGGTGATAACTTTTGTTCATCTGATAAATCTACCATCTCAGTCACCACTTCTATATTACCGTCATCTGTGTAAGTTAGGACGGTTTCTGAAAAATAGAGGTAACTTTTTTTATACACTATTGAAGTACAATAACATAACACTTTTAAGATGTCGTTATCTTTTTTTAAAGTAATAGTTCTCATCAATTAATTATTTGTTGACTTGGACTAAAAATATATTCAAACCTATGGTGCCAACGGGTCCTTCAGTAATGACCTCTAGCGTTCCTGATCCAGTTATAGTGGTGGTAACGTGTAGTCCATCTGGAGGTTCATCGAGAGCAAATGCTTGATTTTTAACATCAATCGGAAATTCGCCAAACCGCTCTTCTTCAAAGGGAATTTCTCTTTCTCCAGTTGCTAATGCCCCAGTTGGTGGTTCTCCTTTTGATGGTCTTTTTTCCAATAATGGTCCTTCCGATTCTTCGTATTCCTCGGGCATTTCGTCTTCTTCCGGAATCTCGTGTTCCTCGGGTACTTCATACCCTTCTTGTGCTTCATATTCTTCAGGGCTTTCCGGTACTTTATATCCTTCTTGACCTTCATATTCTTCAGGAGTTACGTACTCTTTTAGCTCTTCATCTTCTCCAAGAATTTCAGTATCTTTAGCGTCTATCATTTCCGCCAACGCTCTTGGTTCCGCAAAATCTCCTTCTGGTTCCGCAAAATCTCCTCCTGGTTCCACAACCTCCTGTGGGACTGCCTCATATATTTCGGCTTCAATAGGTTGTTCACTCATATCCGTTACAGCTTCAATAACTTCTTCCTCCAGTTGTTCTTGACCTTCATCTTCCCGTTGGTCTTCAGGTAATTCTATAATGTCTTCTTTCGAACCTTTTTTTGGTTCCATTTCACCTTCTAGTGGACCAGTTTCCGTTGTTACTCCGCTGGTTAGTTGACCTTCATCCGTACTTTCTAATTGTTCCGTTTCTGGTGCCTAAGATTTATAACAATAATTATTGCCAGTCATAGAATTTGGGACTTAATGAGAGTATTACAATTAATTACTTTGTTACCTCACTTACACTTTCAGAGATCTCCTGAATGGCTTCTGGAAGCTTATCGACAATTTCATGGGGAATGCTGGCTATATGCCTCTTTGTTGATGAAGTAGTTGAAGCTCTTTCGATCATTTCACCTGCTCCTGCTGCAAAATAGATGTCATCGGATTTAAAATTAAATAAATGCTTATAATATACTAACCCAAAGTCCCTTTTTCCTCAAGGGCCGGGGTGGTTTCCACTTCTTGATCCTTTAATGGCTGCCAAATTCCTGAACATGGAGCTTTGCAGCTTTTGTCAACTCTAGGTTTGTCTTCTGGTTTTATATCTTAAGGCAAAATGGGACAAATTAATACTAGCTAAGGTTTGAGTACTTTTCGGCAGAAAATAAAACAAGCAAACTTTTTCTTAGAAAGGTGTAATCTATGCTATTACCCGTATTGAAATATAAAATGGTACCTTTTTGGCAAGGTTCTCCAATATCGCTGCAGGGCAGATCTCCTTTTGTTATATCTTCTGTCCTAGTAACAGTTCCTCGACTCTCAAAACACGGTCTGCCGATTTTGGCACATGGAAAGTCTGAATCATCGCGAACCGGTTCTCCCACTAATTAAAATCAAGTGCATTTATATAGATTACTACAAAATTCCTAATAACTAAGTATGGAAAAACATAAACAATAAATTACTCTATACTTAGGGTCATACAAGCAAAAAAATGTTCTACATAAATATTTCTTTACTTTTAGCGCTGTAGTAGCTCGAGGCTGCAGCATCAACTTCAAATTTGCTGCTGGTGCCTTTTTGGACAAAGGTTTCGGGCACTGAAAGTAAAGTTTTTACAGCTTTCTCTTCTGGAGTCTGTATTCTTCGACCAGATTCTCCACCTACAAGAAAAAAACCTTAAAATGTATTTCTGAAATTGTGTTTATTTATCACAACATTTTATTTTTATTAGTAAATCTTTCTGGTATATTTTTTTGTATTTAGTAAACTCTGTATAGTAGCTTTGGCATTGAAATAAGAAAATGAACACCAGAGATGAACTTACCACCGTCTTTTGGCGAATTAGGCATACACAAGATTCACGATCGGAAGAATCTTGGACAGATTGCTTGGAAACAGGTTTCGATTGGCAGCAAGTACAACCGCGTGGTGTCGAAGGTTTTGTAGTTTTCTTTCGGGCCTTGGAGGCTTCTCTTTTCTTCTCACCTTTATAAACAATTTGAATTAGTTATTATACAATAAATAAAACATTTTTAAATAATAACTAATTATTTATGTTCTACATGTAATAAAAAAATACTAACCTCTATCTTTTGGGCCAGTACAGCACGTACAACACTCCTCCTCGGAGAACTCTTTGGAGGGAGGCTTAGACGGTGGCTTGGATGGTGGTCTCGATGAACAAGTACAACCATTTGAAGACGTCGATCTGGCCTTTCTTTTCCTGACCATATCAGTTAGATCCTTGATGCATTTAGCTGCCCCAGCTAACTCAGGAGGTAACTTAGAGCATTCTTCGCATGGTGCAAGTTCTTTTATGGTTTTGCTTAATTTTCTTGCTATCACATCTAAATTTGAATCGCATCTAGAAAGGGGAGCAATTGTTTTAATAATATGTGACTCAGCTAACTACTGTACTATTATAATCAGGCTTTACTATCTTTATATAATAGATAACTATCTTTACTACCTAAACTCCTCGGACTGTTGTAAGTGTGGACCATCTCCACTAAATTTTCTACCAGTTAATCTTTTGATCGTGTCGGCTTCGTTAATTTTCTGCTTGACCAAATCGTCTTCAAGTTTTGCACAAAGACAATCTAACTGAGCCATTTCGTCCTTAAGTCGTGCATTCATCTGATTCAGTTCGGTAATGTTGGTGCATGCGCAGCATAATTGAAGTTTTAGTTGATTCATTTCGCGAGTATAAGCATCCTAGAAACAGGGTTAACAAAATCTTAATAGTTCTCGTAAGAGAATCCTGATAGGAATTTAAATTCTACCTGATTCAACAGCATATTTTTCGAAGCATTCATCAAATCTTGCTGCAGACATTCGCATTTCTTGCTTCTCGAGCTGCAGCTTCTGCTTCATCGGACCCTCGACTTTCTCCAGGCAATGTTTCAATTCAATTTTCATGTCCATTAATTCGGATTTAAGCATCTGATTTTCCAGACGTAGTTCCTGGCTTATTTTCTTTATTTCGTCCTCCATGTTTGGCTTGTTGTGGGTATTTGTATTGGGACAAGAGCAGCATTGGGTTGCCGTTTTGGTGACTAGAGTTTGCATATCTTTTGTTACCTAATTTAAATTGTTAAGCAATAATGTTATGTTTAAAATTTTTCTTGAAATATAAAAAACTATAATCATTTTAGGTTCTGCAAAGCAAGGATGTATTTACTCACAACCAGTTTATCATTACCTCTTGATATTGCCTTTCTCTTTTTTGAAGTTCTTCGATTTGAGCCTTCATATCCTTCTCTTTTTGGCTAACTCGGCAATATTTTGCATTTCGAGGATATCGTTGGATGTTAATGAAAATACACTTGTCTGGCATATCTTTTTGGGACCTTGAGGAGTATTACAATCACAAGGCACCTAAAAAAATATATGGAAAAAACTCAAGTAAACTTTTTTTTATTTAGTAACAGATAAAGGCATTAAGATAAGGTATTGTTATACATTAGGTGTCTAAAATGATGTAAACGACTGGGTTGACGTCAAGCTTGATTTTTAACTCCATCTGGAGAGAGGTCATCTGGTGATCAGTTTCAATTTAACCCTCTAGGTATGCAAGTGACATATAACCCTATATTTATGTTGCCACAATATTAAACGTCTAAACTGTACTAACCTTGTTTCCTAGAGAAGCAGCAGATTGAACAGTATTTGTTTGTACAGGAATTCCGGTTATTTCAAAGTCCACCGGCTGCAATAGGGGTGATCCTACAAAGGCGCATTGATTCTGTCCATCTTGTCGGGTTGTGTCACACTTTTCTCGACAAGCTAAAAGAAAGGTATTTGTTAATATCATTTTTTTTTAATTAAACCGGCAAGTATGGCTTTTAAAATTTTTTGTTCGTGTTCTCCATGTATTGGGTTGACTCAGATCGATCTTATTTAATATCAGACAAATATTTTGTTAACGTTTTTTTAGATACCCTGTATATTTAAATTTTAAATTAATAAATAATTGATGTTTTATAGTGCATCTTTTTTTTGTAGTTATAAGGCTTTTATACTTTTTTATTCAAGGAGGAGAGATAATACTCTGACGAAGTCAGGTCCGGCGAATAAAAGGGAAGCCTTTGATCATTTACATGCAGACAATTTAAAAACTTGAAATGGCGATATTTTAGGAACGAAAAATGAATAAAAAACCTTAAAACAGTTTCTATAAAACTAAGGGGGAACAAAAACAAGCATATTATCCCACCCTTATCAGCAACCCCTTGACAGGGTGAGATAGACCCCAGAATCTTAAATAGAAAGGGGGTCGAGTGATACATCAATTTAAAACTCTTGTAAAATGCTTTCCAATGATACCATAGAAAGCTACATTTCAGAAAATTCTTCTCTGTTTATCAAGGTAAACAATAAATAAAACAAAATTTTGAAATTGTTTATTATTATTTAATTAAATGTTCAAAATGATTTCCGTTGTTTTGAAGACAATAATAAAGCCTATTTTCAAACTCTTCACGTACATTTACAAATGTTTCTCTGGATATAGCACGACATTCCTGAAATATTCTATTCTGGAGTTGCTCTAGTGACTCAGGTTGCGTTTTATAAACCACAGATTTTAGGTGACCCCACAAAAAGAAGTCAAGAGGTGTTAGGTCCGGGGATCTAGGTGGCCATTCAACAGGACCTCTTCTTCCAATCCACTGGTTAGGATAATGATCATCCAACCATTGCCTAACGGGAACTACATAATGAGGAGGTGCTCCATCGTGTTGGAAATGTAGTAAGCGTTCTAATAAAGATAAATTTCCGTGTATGTCCCTCTGATTTTCTAATTCTCGCACTATTAGTGGTTCGATAGACCTCTGTAGCATTTCAGCATACATGTCCCCATTTAAATTTCCTGGTATAAATATTGGGCCGATAATACCGTCTCCCAATATACCAGCCCAAACATTAATTTTCTGGGGTACTGGGTATGCCCTTCTCTAAATACATGTGGGTTCTCGTTATCCCAGTAACGACAGTTTTGCTTATTAACATGCCCATTTAAATAAAAGGTACACTCATCACTGAAGCAAATATTTTTAACTAGTTGAGGTTCTGCCATAATTCTATCTGTCATTATTTCACAAAACTGGATTCTTCTGTCCGGGTCGTCGTCACTAAGTTCTTGCAGTATCTGCAGTTTATAGGGATAAAACTTGTGAAATTTAAGTACCTTTCTTATTGATTCACGAGATAATCCAGTTGCTACAGCCGCTTGACGAGTTGATAGCGTTGAATTCATTGCAAACTGACCCAGAATTTCAATTTGCGCTGCTTCGTTGACTAGTCTCGGTTGATTTCTCTTTTTATTCGTATCTATCATTGGAAAGCATTTTCCAAGAGCTTTAAAATGATGTATCACTCGACCCCCCTTTCTATTTAAGATTCTAGGGGTCTATCTCACCCTGTCCAAGGGGTTGCTGATAAGGGTGGGATAATATGCTTGTTTTTGTTCCCCCTTAGTTTTATAGAAACTGTTTTAAGGGTTTTTTGATTCATTTTTTCGTTCCTAAAATATCGCCATTTCAAGTTTTTAAATTGTCACCCTGTATACACTTTTCGCTTTAATGTGAGAAAAGTAAGCAAGCTGAATACCAAATGTTAAGAAATATATTATTGTTATTGATGTATTTATAAACAGCACACTTACCATCGAATTTTGGAATTTGTTTATTTGGTCCACCTAGTGAAGACTGTGTAGCGGAATTGCATATGGCTCGACAAACTGCAAATAAATTGTAAACTATAAGTGGCGATTTTAATTACGGTTGTTATTACATTAAAATTGAAACAAAATTTTAAATCAGTCACCAAGCTCAAAAAGACAATGGCACCAAGACAAGGAAGAGTTGGTATTCGACTCCTCACATGTGGTGGAGGTCCACCTGTACCTAGCTAAGGACGACCTGGTGGATTTTGTTTGCCTGTCTATGCAGATAAATCCGAAACGATGTCTTAAACGTTAAAATTACTTGCAAACCGGTAAAGTGGAATTGTATATATACCAAAATTAGATCTTCAAGATCCAAATAACTCAGTGCGCTGGGGTTGCTCAACACAATGTTACTGAATATGTTTTAATCAAAAAATAAAACCATTGCATATTATTACCACAATTTGGTTTATTCTAAATTAAAACTAAAGTGCTGAAAATTAAAAAAAACCTTTTGAGACCTTAATATCTTAAACCATGCTGCACGTTCTACAGTAATAATATTCTAAAATAAACCCCCATTTTTAAGTATTTTATACTCAAATAAAAACAAACAAAATACCTCCAATTTTCCTTACCTTGTTCAACTAGCTGCTCTTCTCCTTTGCTGCACTTTGCTCGACAAGCTAAAAGTAGTTTTATAAAAAAAAAATATTAGTAAATGTGCCAAATGAGTCAAAGAAATTTAATCTTAAGGAAGGTTTTATTTAGTTTTATCATAACGTCAAATGTCCACAAGCTTTTCGTAAGATATTTCTGATTTTGCAAGGAAGTATTTCGTTCCATATCGTTTCCAAGTTTTTAATGTAACATTTTAAAGCTCCATGTTCCCTTAAGTAGCAAACTCGATTATTTTGTTAAAGCTTTGATCCCTTCTTTGCAGAGATAGGCTGCCTCGTTGTCTCTTATTTTATTCTTTGACATTTTCCATTATGTGGTTTTTACTTCTGCCACCAAAATGTTCTTAAAACGATAGCTATACACCTCCTTCAGTGAGATGGCCCCGCATCATCCTTTTGTGGTCAGTGTTGCTTATGATACTTGCCACTGCATTAAGGCACTATAAACACTTTTCAGTTCACTTAAATGTATGAAGATGTTATTCAAAATACCTATCCTTGTGCCTAAACTGCTGCATTTATTACTTATCCAACAGTATATACTTACAAATTTTTGATTGATTACTAGGACAAGATTTGCTCCTGCAGCATTCTACAGCCCTACTGGAAGTATTTTTCGGGATAACTATGTTAACGCCTTTATTTTGGGTATGACTCGCAACTTGAATTCCTGCATTCAAATTGCTATCACCAATATCTGTAACAACATTGCAATATATCTATTAGTATTAAAAATAATAATAATAATATTTTAGACTCACCTTTCCTGGGCTGATTATTGGGACACATCTTATTGCTGCAACAAGTGACACATTTACTGGCAGTATCTTTTGCCATTTGAAAATTAATTCCTTTGTTTTGTACTGCTGTAGTTGCTTGGACCTCTGCATTTAAATTATCACCGGTGTCCGAAAATACTAAAAATTATGTTTTTGTTTATATGGTTTCTGCTGAAAAGAAAATTCAACAAAAGTATAATTGGATTTCTTTTGCGTGCTCCAATAAGTCACAAACAAGATTTTTTTTACTTTTCTTTCACTTTTTAAAACACGCTTTAAATTGCAAAGTATAAGTTTCAAAGCAAACAATTTATACCTGCCACTTTCGGTACTACATCTACTGTTACAGTACCAAAATTATCCATATCCAGTAATTTGTCATCGACTGTGGATGAAGTACACATACAGACTTCACAAGAACAACTTGAAGTTAGTTCTGAAGAAATGGTGTCTTTAAATGGGCAATTTTCACCCATTTTCTTGACAGGAGTTCCTTCTCCAGTAGACTTAGCAGATGTACTCGGACCCTGACTTTCCTAAAAATTATCTTAATTAACTAAAAAAGAAGATTAAAATATTTAAATGGGTGTTTCTTTATAAAGGATTTTCCAATTAGTTGTTTTTTATGTCCTAGCTCTAAGCAGACGAGGTTAATGGGAACACAGCAGACGATTTCGGATTTGTTGATAAAAAAAAATTGTTGGAGAGGGGTTTTAACCAGTTACGAAATTTAAAAAAATTGAAAAACATAAGTTTGGCTGAGTGAAAAAAAATCTTAACTTATTACCATGGTTACTACATCATAACAAAATCATATCATTCTTATTGGAAAACCCTTAAGCATGCTAATATTTGGGGTCCATTTTAAGAAAAAACTTCATTTTAAAGGGTTTACTTTTAAACTACGTGGTGCTAAAATTTAAAGAAATTATTCATAGTGGCTATTGCATGATATTGTGAAGCCTAATGTTCCAGCACTAACTGAAATTATTTATTTAACATGAATTTGTGCAAGAACCTGACAAATGGTACAAAAGTTTGGGTTTGTTGAGATGCACATATCTGGATTCTAAATTTTAAAAAATATCTTTAAACTTTAGCACAGTGTAGTTCAAAAATTAGAACCTTTTCAGAAATAACCCCCCTAAATGGTAGCATGTAAATACAAAACAGCAATTATAAAATGGACTTGATATCACCAAATTATCCTATATGAAGCAAAGCAGGCTACCTTGGGAAAGACTAGGATCTATAGACACCTGCAACCCTGTGCTGTTGGAGTTTTTTCAGCATCGATGTTGCAAGAACACGATGCTTCTGCAGAGTACTAGGATCTTCATCTTCGTCGCAGGAACAGATGCTGGCCTTGGAAGATTTATCAGTGACTGTAGTTTCGTCATCTGCTGCACTTCCTGGGTTAGGTTGGTCGCTTTCTCTTGTTGGCGTTTCGGTGGGGGTTGAGTCACTGGTCGTGGCGTCGTTTGGAGTTATACTAACAATAAATGAAGTTAATATTTAAATGATATTATGTTTAGTTTTCCTATAAATAAAATAGGTATTGTATGGAACAGGTGTGTTATTGCATATAAGTCACTCGAGAAAATTAGCCTAAACTTTTCTCGCGTGACTTATATGTAAAATAACACACTAGTACCATAAATAGCTATTATATTATTTAAAGTTATATTACCTGGTTGATTTGACACTGGTAAAAGCACTTGCACACTGACATTTGATTGACAAAATACTTTTGGCATTCTCCATCATTTTTTGGAAAAAACTGCATTGTTGGACAACGGGTTTCTCAGGACTGATGTCTGCGATGATCTTGGGTGCTGCAGGAATGTCTCGAACTGGAGTCTCTGGGAACACTCTCGGAACTGATTGGTTGATACAGGTACATTCGGGAGAGTCAGATGGATTGGCATCTTTGTTTTTACCTGATAAATATAATGTAAGGTCTTGTACATATTGTATGTATTAATGGATTTTACAATAAAGTATCCCAGGCGAAAAATGTTCCGACTTTATAGCCCCCACAAAACAGCCCTACACAAAATAACCCCATCAAAACTAGTTTTATAATAATGAAAAACAACTACAAATTTCTAAAAAATTAATTTATTTTTAGTTTAACTAATGTTTGATATAAATTTCTATCTCTGTTATTGTATTCATGTTTATTATAACACTAGTAATGTAAGTAACTATTAAAAAGAGGATATTTTGGTTTTATTGTCTTTTTTCTTAAAACTTAAACACAAAGCAATAGTTTTGTGGAAGCTGGAAGAATGACTATCTAAAATAACTGATATACGTCGATTAGAAAGGAAACTGGAGAGCCAAGAGCAAAGCTTAGGTGGAAGACCGTAAGAAATAAGTTTGTTAAGCTTATCATGCCAGATCTGATCGAAAGCTTTGGATATGTCAAGAGCAACCATCTGGGTTTTACCAAGAAACTTACAGGACTTGTTCCAGTTGTGTGAGTCAAAGAAAATAAGATCAGCTGTGGATTTTCTGTGACGGAATCCATACTCTCTATCATGTAAAATGTTGTGTTTTTCCAAATATTTTAAGACTCAGGAATTAATGAATTTTTCCATTACCTTACATACAACTGAAAGAAGAGATATAGGTCTATAGTCAGAAGGAAGAGTATTGCATCCTTACTTGGAGACAGGTTGCACACGTGCAGCTTTCCAGCTCTTCGCAAAATTCCCGAGTTGTGGGAGATTCTGAAAGAGGCAAGTTAAGAGAGAGGTGCAAGCTCAAGAGTACATTTTTTAAGACGACTAATGGTATGCTATCTAGCCGAGAGGATTTTTTGGTATTAGGAAAAAATAAGATACGCCGGATGTCTTTGACATTAAAAATAATATCGGACATTTTATGAGAAACAGAGGAAACTGTTAAAAATGAAAGATTAACTGAAGAATTATTGGTAGGATTGCAAATTGTTGCTGGGCAAATATTTTGGCTTTTTCTTTAGTGATAGAGACAATTTCATGATCAAAAATTAAGAATAAGAAAGAATTTGTAAATTGTAAATTTTATTAAGAAAAGTATTCAAAATCACCAAGTGTTAAGTTGAAAAAAAAACATTAAAATAGCAGAAAACTGGCATAGTTACCCTAATAATAATAATAATAATAATCACAATAATCATAATTAAACCAGAAAAAAAATTTTTTGATTTTCTCTTTTAAATTATGAGATACAGCAAATATGTTTAAAAAGTTTGGTAATTAAAAAAATGTGTAGCCCTTGCCAAAGGTTATCCCAATTTAAAAGTAAAATTTTGAGCTTTACTTCTAAAATTAAATTATACAAAATATAAGATAAACTGTATTTTTTACCCAAAAACGCCTCCATATGCATGATTTTTTGCTCCAGTTCCATCTGTTGCGTTTGCAGTTTAGCTGTTCTCTCGAGGTACTTTCTTTTGAGTGCCTCCAGGTACTCCGTCGGGTCCGTTGGATCCGACGAATCGCAGAGGCATGGAGCTGCCGAATCCATTTCTCATTTTTTCTTTTCCTTGTGAGAAACCGTCGTTAACGTCGAATTTTGTGTACTTAGCATAAATGACAGCCGATTAGTAAAAAAACTAAAATGACATTTAAAAGTAAGGTGTTGACAGTTTTAAGGTGGTGGTGACATATAGGTGATAAGGGTAAATAATTTTTGTAGTACCCACTTTTTGCTATTTGAAAACAATAATAAATTGTGCAGGACGAATTATTTTTTTTATTGAAAATTAAAATATTTTTAGGGTATTTTTTTAAGACTATTACAGTCTTTTTTACATTTTTTTACACGACTTAAAGTTAATTTTGGATTATGGTACCAAAATATTTGTACAGTTAGATATCTTAAAGACACAATCATGTTTGCTGTTGCAAAAAAATCTTCAAATACTCATTTGTTTGTTTAGAGGCGTTCTGTAAAAAAGATAATTGTCTTAAAAGTTACATCCACTCCGATTTTGACCAAATTTGGTATATAGGGTTTTTTGGGGCACTGATCAGGAATCTAAATACAAAAATTTGGCAACGTTTCGTTTTAGAGATTTTCATCATCTAGGTTAAAAATAAAAAAAACCTTATTTCACTATATTTCCAATTCTTTTGAACACAATGTATAATTTTTACACTAAATTGGCACATAATATTTCAGAAACATCTTTTAAAAATAATTTTTATGTAAATTTTACACCTTTTTTTCATTAAATTGCCCAGGCATTTTTTGTATTCATGGTTGCAGCGTTTGAAAGTAAAGATTGCAATTAAAGGGTAAAAAGGTAAAAAGATAATATAAAAAAACAGGTTTTTAAAAGGTGTTTAAAAAATATTGTGTTCCAATTTAGTGAAACATCAAGAATTTTGTGCAAAAAAAAGGAGGAATAGCGTAAATAAGGTTAGTTTGATTTTTAACTTTGGTAACGAATATCTCGAAAACGAAACGTTGACGAAATTTTTTCAGATTCGTGTTCAGCGCCCCAAAACACCCCTGTATACCAGATTTGGTCAAAATGGTGGTGAAGGTAACTTTCGAGAGAAAACCAAAATATTTTAAAATTGGATAACCCTGAACTTTGTAGATTTCCTAAAATAAAAAATATTTCCAAAAATTATTATAATAATTTTAAGTGATATTTCTTTATTAATATAATACTGTTTATTTATTTTTAGGTATTCTTTGTTTAATTTATACATTAAATAACTTGGTTTTAAATTTAAAAATATGACAGTATAACAATTAAATAATAAATAAACAATGGTAAATTTTTCTTTAAATAAAGCATTATAAAATATAAATATTAAATGAAAAATAATGAAAATTCTACCAACAAAATAAAACCTATTACCCCTTAATAAAATATATGAAAAAATATAGATTAAATAAAAAGAAAACTTATTAATGAAAAAAATATTTACATAGTTGAATTTAACTGTGGTTTGGGTTAGAGAACTTTCTAATAACTTCGTTTTCAAAAAACGTTATTTTAGAACGTTATTTCTTAAAAACGGGAACGACTAACATGTTATTTAAGAAGAACCGTTATTCTCCCATCTCTGGAATGCAGTGCTTCTGGTTCATTTCGATCCCCGACCAATTTTAGAAATTCGTATCTATATAAGCATGCTGCCATCTGTAACTGCTGCATAGAACTAAAGCAAAAATCATTACATTCTTTAATCCAAGAATTCTGTACGCCATAAAAGTAAAATTTTGTACTTTATTAATGAAAGTTCCAGTACTTACTCATAGATGGCAGTACAGAATACCTTAGATGTCCAGTTTGCAGGTAAAATCAATATCCTTCCTAATATAAATAAGAATTCTGTTTGTAGTGAAAGCAATTTGTGAAAAAGATATAGATTCGCGCACTGTAACCTTACTGATTTATTTAAAGTTATAATATAAAGTTTGGTTACTAACTTACAGATGGCATTAAATAATATTAGGGTTCAATTCGTCAAAGTATGAACATACGAGGAAGATTCAAATTTGAACGGATTTTATTCTTAGAACCAATAATTGTTAGCGAGCATAATGTCATAGTCACTTTCAACTGATTTCATTTACTATTTAAACTCTCCAAAACAAAGGAAACAACATAGGTTGTGCCTTTAACCGGTAGGGTAATTGCCTTCGTCTTTTAAGAAGATGTTTTCTGTATCTTTTTAAGAGAACTGGAGGTTCTTCCACGTTCACTTATCGTTTTAATTTATTACCATGTGATTTCCATCCCTGATGGACCGGTAATAAAAGAAACAATAAAATACATTCTATTAAAGTGGCATTACTTCCATAAGGATGGTTAAAGTGCACAGACTTAGAGAGTGAATAGGTAGAAAAATAATTAGTATTAAGTAATATACAAGGGCAAATGGAGTCCTAGGTTTAAAAATTTGAAAGGGGTACTAGGTAGTTGGTACAGGGTTATTCATTTTAAAGTAAACAAGGCTTTTTTTAACTTCTCTGTACTTTTTTTGAAAAACGAATATAGCCATTTCGTGTATTTTTTTCCGTAGAATTCAATAATCTAATCAGAAAAACATATGAAACAAAAACAAAAGAGTTACAGCACGAGTGACGTATTTTTTAAATGAAATATCCCGTATATTTTTATATTAATTGATATAGATTTTCACGAGCAATTCGGTGATATAGAGGTTGCTGGGTTTATTTCCTGCGGTTTTGTTGCAATTGTCTAAAAACTGCTTGATACTATAAGGATAGTTTCACCTAAAAAACTGGCTGCCACAGGTGCTTATTTGTCAAAGTCAAGAATTTTAGAAATACGTTTATTACTTTTTGGAGTAGTTTTATAATGAGGTTTTCATCAGAAGAACGGCTTTAAATTATATTATATGCTAAAAATGATATGATATATCTATTTCTAAACCAAGCAGCAAAATAACAATAAACGGAAAAAATTAAAATACAATACGAGATGAAATATAGTGATAATAAGAACATAATAAAAAATAGCTATTTATGTATCAAGGGCGTTACTGGGACTATAATGCCCTGAAGGTCGAAATAGCCCGAGGGCTAGATTTCGACCTGCAAACAATGCTTTATGTTTTACCCAAAAAAGAGTTTTTCAATGACTAATTACATTATTTATTCGCAATATAAAAAATAAGTTGCACCTGTACCTGTATACGTAAGTAGATAATGACTGGTGTTAAGTTTGACTTTGATGTTTCTGTCAGTTAGTCAGTTGGCATTTTTTATTTAACGATTTGCTCAAAATGGAAGAAATTCACAAAATATAAGAGAAAAGGCCATAAAAGCGACCGAAAATCTTTTGCCAGTTAAATCAAGGCAACAGTATGATCGGGAGTATGGCATATTTGGTATTTGGAAAGATGCGAACGCAATTCTTCAAATAACCGAAAACGTTTTAATGGCATATTTCCAGGAACTGGTAAGTTATTGATTTTATTTTAATATATATGTTTAACAAACTTTATTATTTTTAGTCGGAAAAATACAGTCCGAACTCTCTCTGGACCAAGTATTCCACCCTAAGGTCTACGTTGATGGTCTATGAAAATATAGACATTTCGCAATACCATCGTCTCATATCTTTTTTAAAAGTTAAGTCGAAAGGATACGTCCCGAGGAAGTCTAAAGTTTTGGAAGGAGAACAAATATTAAAATTTATTAAGAAGGCTCCTGATGATATCTACTTGGTACACAAAGTCATATTGGTAATGGGTGTTTTTGGAGGTTTAAGACGAGATGAGTTGGTCAAAATGACCATTGATGACATTGAAGATAGAGGAACAGTCTTGGTTATAAAGGTACCAGAAACTAAAACTTCAACTTCAAAAAGTTTTACTATCATTGAAGAAGATTTAGGCGCTTTAAATTTAATAAAAAAGTACAAACATTAAGACCAGCTGGAATAAAGGAGCGAAGATTCTTTCTTACCTATAGAAAGGGTCGATGTACAGTACAACCCATTGGAAAAATACCATAGGAAGCGTCCCAACATTGATCGCAAAATTTTTAAAACTGGATAATGCAGAAGCTTACACCGGCCACTGTTTGCGTCGCACATCGTCAACTTTACTTGTTGAGGCAGGTGCTTCGTTTGAAACGCTAAAACAACATGGGAAATGGAAAAGCTCTTCAGTAGCTGAAGGATATATAGAAGAAAGTATTTCATCCAAAAACAAAGTAGCCAAAATGATTGCCAATTCAGTTAATTCCGAGGTTAATTCCGTATCGACTATTGAAAATTCTTTAATGGACTGTTCTTCTATACAAAATAGCGTTAGTGCTACCACCGCTGCTACCATCACAAAAAACACCGACCATTCTATAGTGGGATCAGCTACATTTTCCGGGACATTTCAAAATTGTAATTTTTATTTTGGAAATAAAGTTTAATTTTTAGTATTGTTTAAAGAAAAAAATTATTTTTTGTATAAACTTGATCTTTATTGTGAGAGAAATAAAATTGGATAAGCAATAAAATTTCCATATTAGTGATTAGGCATTATAAGCGGGCATTATCATAATGCCCGCTTATAATGCCCTAGGTGTGATAGCAGGTATTATTGCTATCATAACATATTCCGTTTCTAAGGTATTATAGATCAATAATAGATAGGTAAAACATAAAAATTATTATATTACTTTATTAATTTCATTTTCAATTTTTTTTTCTCATTTCTTTCGTGTTCGTGTTCCCATTTTGGTAAACGATATTCTTCAAGTGGCCTCATAGAAAAGTGTCCAAATTGTAATATCTGGACTATTAGGTGGCCATCTAATAGTGCCATAACGTCCAATCCACTGATTGTATCGGCGATTAAGATACTGCACAACTTGGAACAGCATGGGATGTGACAATGTGTGCAATAATTGTCAGTCAAGTCACACCATGAGAAAAATTTAAAATTCTATATTTATGCTAATTTTTCAAAAACGAATAGATTTAAAAATAAAGTGTGATATATAATATGTAGTATTTTTTTCACATGTTTTTTCATATTCGAGAGATTTTTCACATTTTTCTGAACCTCCTGTAAAAAATTTATTACGTTCACAAGGTATTTTATAAGTGACATTCGTAATTTCGGTAATTATTATTTATCAATTTTGTTTTTTTTATATAAGATTCAAAAGTGTTTTATATCAAAAATACTATACGAATGTAAAATATATAACTTATCCGTTAAATATTCTTTGAAATCCCAGAACTTTCTGTCTGTCCAAATTCAATAAAGCAATTATTTAAAAAAATTCCAATGATCTAGTGATCAGTGTGTGAAGAAAGACCAAAAGACATTTTTTGTAATATAATTTTCTCGGAAAATGAATTAGTTATTAGGGACGAGAACGAATAGTTAAATAAATTGAAGGACATTATTTCACCATCAAACGGTTTTAGTTAAAAGTGTTACCTGAATGTGCCCACTTTAATTCCCCATTCATTAACGTTTTTCCGGAAAATCACCTTGGAAATTATTAGGTGCGAAATTGCGGAGTTCGTATCCTAGTTCCACCGGTGGTCCTTAGTTCCTAAATTTCACGCCCCGGTAAATTTCAAATGGTTTTCGACGCCGAAAACTCGCCCGGAATGTGACTGAAGACCTCCTTTTTGAGGCTTTAATGCTCCCGAATTTAACGCAGTGGCGTTACTTCAGCGAAAATATGATATCATCCCTCCAGAATAAAAATAAGACAACTAAAAATTTTTATTACTATTTTTTTTCAGTAATATGTTCGGAAAAAATAAAATACCATTCGTTACCCTCCTATAGAGTTTGTCTTGATAAAAATTTTAACTTAAGGGAGAGGGTGTGTAACGTTAATTCGTGCAAAAAAGGCACAATTAGCGATTTTTTTTTTGGACGACACAGTTAAAATCTATTTATTAAAAGTGATGATACATTAAAGTATAACATTTAGAGAATATTAAGTAAAATTTTCTTATAGAAATATTAAAATATACGGCAAGGGCAGCAATTATGTGAAAGCGTCTCAGAAAAAAATAGGATTTTTGGTGCTTCTTATAACTAGGTGCTGGATCAAATGAAATAAAAAAATCCAAGTTTTTTTTTAAGATAATCTTTTTTTAGGTAACGCTGAAAGGTTTCTCGAAATTTCAAATTTTTACTTTTTGGGCACAGGGTCTTTGATAATATTTACGTGGCTTCTGGAGCCTTTATTTTTGAAGAATAAAAAATGATTT